>DWFV01000583.1:0-13612 GCA_018246775.1 Parelbella machaon machaon
AAACGTAACTGGTGAATCGTGGGAGTGTACTACACTCCTCTGCCTACCCCTTCGGGGATTACAGGCGTGATGTTACATCTTAAAGTCTTTGTAATCCCAGGACCGGATGGAGTGGCGCCGATTAGGATGATGATGATAATGATGATGATGATGAATACGACATGGTATGACAAAATACAATAGGTATACGACACGGTACGATACATCGTATCTCTTTGCACAGTAAAATTCACAAAGCAACATCTAACATGCAATCTTATCGCTCCAGTAACGATTTCCTTAAAAAAATCTTTATATGCATATTAATAACACAAGAAAGTGGGTAGCGTATGAGAAAATTTGGAAGTAAAGATTAAAGGTGAAAAGAACATAAATAACAAACACAAAATAAACAGTAAATTCAAAATGAAATTATGCCTTAAAGTATTAAGGTCGTTTTTAATGAACATTACCTCAAAATTCTTCTTGCAAATATCGATCTGCATTTTCAAAAATGCATCAATATCCTTATCTTCGGTCAGTTTATCACCGTACACTCTATGAGTTTCGTGTAGCCATAGGCGTATTATATCAGAAGGATTTACCAAACACTCATTAGTGCTGAATAGAAAACCCTAAAATATTATACCAAAATTGTCATTTAAAATTACTAGCTGTATAAAAGACACTGCAAAGATAAATTAAAAAATCAGTAATATAGTGTCACCTGAAATATATTTGACAAATCTCGCAAATTAAAAATGTAGTGGAATTTGATAGCGGTAGGCAGAAAGACTTGTAACACTTTGTTATGTAGAGCAATTGCTGCTGCTACAACATTTGCTGCAAGAAGAAATTTTATTTATATTGTCAAAGTGTTAATTTCGCAATTGGTGAAATTTATCAAAACTGTTAGCACTAATCAATCAATTAATGAAATTGCAGTAATGATTAATAAATAGACTATGAATTCGAAATGTTACTATCCAATATCTTAAAACTTACGTGCCAGCTTCCCGATTTGCCCACTAATTCTCAGCTCTGGATTGGCTAAGTGCTGGCTCAGAATGGAATGATAAATATTATTCAGAGACTCTGAATTAGGAAAGCTTACAGCAAATACGCAGAAATGCCTCTGCAGCCTTGGGTTTATCGTGAAGCTCCCTGATGTAGGGTTCATGCAGGATACGTACTGAGTGTTGTGGATGTCTTTTAAGGTGAGTTTGGTTCGATCATACCAATGATTGTAATCTAAGTGCTGTCTTATTATTGTATGAGGTGAAACCGTCCCATAAGCATCGACTTCTGGCATGTTCATGTCGTCAATGAAATAAATCAGAGTTTTATTTCCTGGTGGTCCGTAGTTGCGTCCAGCCTTTTTTTCTAATGGCTTTTCTAGTACTTTCTGTAGCATTTCTGATGTCGTGTAGAAGTTGAATGGTACGGACTGAATTGCATAGTTGTCTGACAGCCTGTTAACGATTAGATGTCATGAAATCAATATGCAACTTTACTTGCTTTATTTTGGTTTTCAATTATTACAAAAACTAAGATGCATTTAGTATCTAACATAATAACACGGTTAATTGAATTGATAGTTTTATACGTTTAGTTTAGAATTTAGATTTGTTTTCGATATTCTTTGAAGATTCTAATTAAAATTCTGTTAATGACCGATAAAAATAACAATCCCGGTTATTAACCAATACATAACAATAGATAAAAAGTTTGTTCAAAATAGCTTTAAATAATAACAAGTTCTATTACATATCTTACAACTAAACAAAGTTAGGTAACTGAAGCGATTCCGATGATTTAATATTACTTTGAAGATTAAATTGATATACGTACCCTTGCAGTTTCTCATTCACTAGAACAGTTTTACCGCAACCTGCTCCACCCACCAACATCACCGGATGTTTATTTTTCATGAGAAGATCCAAAAAGTATCTAATTCTTATCGTTTCTGCTGTAGGTACGAGAACAGCCTTAAACAATGAGATCATTAAAAATAGCGATTACGAAAATAATTAATGTAATTGTACGGAGAAATTCTATTTATTATTAGACTGTCAAAATATATTTATGCTTGAAATATAAATTTTAGTCTTCTTTACCTGCAGTGGAACATCTGTGTCCAATTCAAATTTCGTTATCTTTTCGGTCCAAGGCGTAAATTGCTTTGTTTCAGAATCGATGTAATAGTCAAAAACTGTTCCGCCGGTGGGGAATTTGACATTCTTAAATTCGTTTACCCACCATTTGGTAAATTCTGTAAAACCAAATACAAACATACATATATCCGTGTTGCTCAAAATATAGCGAAAGGATACGGTAAACTATTGTCACTTACCAACCCTATAATCGACATTCGTATCTTGGAACATAGCAGATCCAAAAGCCCAAACACATGCAAACACAAAATATATATCATGCCACTCCTTAGGACAATCCGGCGGAGTATTCTCTGGGACAAGTAGACAGTTGAGAAGGTGACAAAGCATTTGCACATGTGCCATATCAGCAATCGGCGTTATCTTCTTAAATCTGTTTCTCACTGTCTCCAAACAGGGAGGTATGTATTTATCGAATAATATAACTAGGTTAGATTTTTCAGCTGGGATCTTTCTAGTTTCGACCCAGCTCGTTACGTAACTAAAAAGACAATTTTACTATTAAATGTTTCCTGAGTATTTATAAAAAGACAAATTGAATATATAATAACAATTTGAAAGCACACAATCGATAAAATTATATTTTGAAACTGCGGTTTACTTTTACCTCAAGATTAGAAAGACATGATTAGAAAGACAAGATAAGCAAACTTTATTAATTTTTGAACCGTTATAAATTTAATATTTATAAAATTGAAACAGTAGTCGATTTGCATGTCTGTTTACAAAACCAATATAATACGTACGGATTCCACCCTAAATCTTGAGGGTTGATATATAAAATACCGGCTCTAGATACAGTAGCTGGGGTTGCGGTACGAAGATTTGAAATTTCGAACATAAGTCTCATACTCGGTGTGAGCGCAATTCTTTCGTTACTGGCCAAGGTCAGTATTTTGTTATCGTCCATGACGGTATTTAATGATTCGATCCACATAGGATCTATGTCTCCGTCCAATAAAATCCATTTTGGATTCTCTCCTGCAATATTCGCCTGATCTCTCATAATTACGGAAAATAATCCATCCTTCCACTCCCTTGTGGCTGGGTTTATTATACCAAATAATTCATCATTAGTTACTGCTTTTGGATTTAGGTCAGTATAAATAGGCTTTTTTCTTAAATTCTGATAGGTTTTAAACAGCGTCTTCCAAACCTGAGTTTTACCAGTGCCTGCGTTGCCAACAATAAAAACCGAATGACGGACTTCTAGTAGTTCTTCCAGTTGAACAACTTTAAGAATGAAATTGTCTTCCGGCTGAAGCATCAAGTCCATTGCAGCTTGCTTAACAGTTCTTTCAAATTCTAAGTCTCTTTTTCTTGGAACTTCGAGTGCGGGAAACAGGTCACCAATCAAGCCCATAAAAACAGGCATGTCATCCGTTACGATTTTCGGTATATTAAAATCTCTTAATGTTCTCATCAGTACCTCTTCTTCGGGTCTACCAGGATCTCCCCTCTGTTAACAAATAATAGTTAATTACAATGCAAACAATTCAATTGTATCTTAGATCATGTTCGATTTACGTTTGATGGACAAAAGTAAAACTGTACACCATACTTACCTCATTACTTTAGTTAACTTCAGTACATGCGTAATACTGTGACAATATACTTTTACTTAATTTTGATAGCTAAAACCTTACCTTAAGAGAACCCGCTACAACAAGAACGGATTTAATAGCACGTAATCCCCAATCATAATGATCTTGTTTTGATAATAATTCCTTGCATAATGTGTATAGTGTTATAAACTTTCTTGCAAGAATCTTAGCGTCTTGGAATCCTTCAGCGACCAACATGATTTCACAAATCAATTCGAAATCGGGAACAACCATGGCGCATGGTCTAAATAACGCCTTTAAATTTTCAGGCAATTCTGTTCTCCCCGCATATCCTGGATTCATCGTGATGAAAATCCCAACGGTTGGTACTAGTACTATTATTTCTCCCATAAAATTGAATTTCTCTTTTTTGTCCCTGAAAATATTTGCAGTTGTTAAATATTCTAAAAAAAGTGATTTGTTGTTACTTTGCTATGTTAAATGTTACCTTATAGCATCTTGGACAGATTTTACTTGAACAGCAACAACTGATAATACTTCAACCGAAATTCTGTTAAACTCGTCGAAACAGCCCCAAGCTCCTGTTTGTGCTAAACCTTTGTAAATATTACCACAAGACTGAAAACAAAACGTATTATATAAATCTCATCAGTACTAATATTATTAACGAAAGCTTTCCTTTTGAAACAATTCTAACTACATATAATAAAGAGATAATTCAAAGCAGAAAGAATATCAAATTAACTGTTTTAATTCAATTTTATTAACTTTTAGTATACTTGTAAATGAATTGTTCTTCAAAATTCATCGAAAGTATTATGTAAAAGCTATGAGATGTTTCCGCTATTAAATATTCATCTTCTTATTTCCTATCTATAACTATGTAATCACCTGATAATCCATTTGTTCCGAACAATTAAACACGTAAACCATGATGCCCAAAGCCCTTCCTAAATCCTTAGTCGTCTCAGTTTTGCCTGTACCGGCCGGACCGGCAGGGCCACCGCCCATGATTAAATGTAGGGACTAGAAAAAACAACACAATGAACAATAGTATGGTATCATTTTCAACAGAACAAATTCAAATTTTACACTTAATTTACCTGCGTCAATGTAATATAACATCTATCTGTTAATGGCGTGATTACCAACCTCGGAGTGTTTCCTAAGTATTCGTAGCTATACCTGAATTGAGCGTCACATATATTAGCAAAACAATGTGATTCCTTATCATCCCATCTGAAATCATTCATAGGTTAATTATTATACTCACAGCATAGTTACAAACCACTTTATAACAGACATATTAATTGGATAAAATAATCATTTGATGTAAAAATTGGTCAAATAGAAAAACGAAGTAACATTTATCATTAATACAGTTGACAGTAAAAGTTGATTTGGATACGTAGGATGATTTATTAAAAAAATCACACTGAACCTGTGTCTTAGCTGCGACTGCCATTGGAATGCCGATCCTGCTTCCACTTTACCCTGAATCAGTTTACTTACAACATCTCTAGAATGGACGTCAATTGTACAAATAGTCATAATTTTCTGACGGTCTTGCTTACTGAGCTCTCCGATCAACAAAGTGATCAATGTACTAAGTTGACCTAATTGTTTTTTATAATAATCCTTGAGAGCGTTATCGTATCCTTCTTCTAATCTCGCAAAAGCAATATTAACTTCAGTCGTCCACCAGATTTGTGAACAACACAGTGACACCTGTGCCATAAAGTCAAAGAGCCACTGCTCTCGAGGCTTTTCTTCGTACGACACTATTGCTTCACTAAAATACTGTCTGATGGCAGATCTCATTATATCTTGCAGTCTATTCAGCCATATTTCAACCTGTAATAAGTTTATCCTTTTTAAAATAATCATTTTATTTTTTACACCTCCCGACTGCCGAACGGGAGGTCCTGGGTTCAATTTCCGGATCGGGTTTTTCTAATTTAAAATTTCCAGCAGTTACTCGTAGTCTGGAATTGTGTCAGGTGTATGGCAATAGGCTGAACACCTATTCCATGGGACTTAAACGTAACTGTTGAAATGTGGACTACAATCCTCTGCATATTTCTTCGAGAATTACAGGCGTGATGTTACTTTTATGTTATGTTTATTTTTTACAAATATTTATTTTTTACACCTACCGGTCCAGTACAATCACACGTTCCGGGGAAAGGCACGAGTTCGCCATCTTTCGCAATCATGCCTTTGGCTATCTTTTCGCCAGGATTATCGCTTTCAGCAAACTGAAGTTTTGCTATGGAATCGAATAATTTAGTCAAATGCCTGTAAACAAAACAATAAAAGTAAAACAGACAGCTAAAATTTTTCAAAATCTTTTTAATCAAGAAATGTTTACCTTATAACCAAATCCGCTTGGTTTCCATTTGATAGAATATCCAAAAGATCAGCAGATGAGACGAAATAAAATCTTGGGAAAGCAAGCCTTTTGGTTTCTAAGTACTCAGCAAGAGCCTTCTCACATATGACTAAGTCCTTTTGCAAACTATCGAGTGTCGCTACGAGACCTTCCTTATTCGTACCATTTACAACGTTTGGTGTTTTAGACATATCTTTTGACAGAATCTGCGGAAAATGAAACATCATAATAATGTTATTTTAGGTAACAGGGTAACCTAATCTATTTGCCACGTAATCCTTACTTTAAACTCTGCATCGATTCTATCAAATCTCATCGAATCTTCCGGAAGCTGTTTTCTTATATCTTCAGAACTCATAAATATGCTCTCTAAATGTGTCCACGTTCTCTGCACTTCGAACCACACTGTTATAACCTGATCCGCTACCGACAATTTTTGTTGCCAGCTAGACACTTCTTCTAAGAAGTGGGCAATAAACTTTGAAGTAATGAGATTCTGAAGTTGAACCTGAAATTTTTTCACGACAGTGAATATGCCTGTCAATATTCTATTGTCGCTCATTTTAAATTTTTAATGTTTAATTGCCTGATTCTCTTCCAATGTTTCGATAAGTTCTTCACTAGCCCTCAATAGAATGCAACCTGTTCTGGTATGGACTTCTTGTTCAAACTCCATTCCGCTCCAAGTGGTATTAAGATCCTTCAAAATTTTTTCCATGGACATTTCTTTTACAGCTTTATCTACTATGTTCTTTACTTCATCTTCACATTCGTGCAAATTTAGCGCTAATAAATCAGCGAGTGTCGTATTTTGATCCATTACAATTCTTACCTATATTGGATAATGTACGTTATTGAAATATTCTTGCAATAGATAACATAAAAATAACTGAAAATACATATAGGAGGTACATTACCAAAATCAATGATTATTTTGAACGAAAATAATTTTGAACTTTGTACACGTGGTATGATATAAAAATGTCACCTCGTGCACGTAAGCAGGTGAAATCATTATAAAACACATAAATTAATAAGAAGGTAATGCGATATTTACATTGAATAACACAAGGCACTGTCATACTTACAGTGAGTTCAGGTGGTAATGCAGCTAAGCTCTGTGGATAGTAAACATATTTACATTCCCAAGACATGGCAATCCACACATTCATAAACATATCAACAAATTTATGTACAGGAAATTTATTTAACGGCATTCCTATTTATGCAGTCATCGCATGCTGCTTTAACCAAAATGAATTTTAAAAATAAAAGGATTAATCGCATGCCATTGTCAAACACAAAAAACAACGCATGATGTACATAAACATGCAAAATGCTTAATATTAAAATTTATAATAATTACAACCAATAAAATCATATGAGTCACACAAAATAGGATTATGTACACTGGAAGTAATTGACATATTTTGCAATTCCATCCAAATTTAAACGATACCTTCGTGGTTCTCATAAGTTGGTCCCAATGTCTTTCCCTTATTGCGGGATTTTGTAGTTCACCCACAGCTCTTAAAGATGTTAACATGTTTTTCACAGTAGCCTCTAAATTAATGTACGTGTCCCAACTGAAAGTTTTAATATTAATTTTATATGAGTCACATTACGAATTTGTAATATTCTATTATTCAAGTCTTTTACCTCCTCATTTCTTTATCCAACAATCGTATCTCTTTGGCAAACTTCTTACATTCAATATCCATATTTTCTACGTCTATCTTACGCCAGGGTGTCGTTTTCCAATCTTCAATACTTGTTCTTACTATGTACACATAGTCCCAGAGTTGCTAAAATATATTATCTTTTAATATCACTTTTAGTATTGTATCAAAATGTTAGTATGAACATTTACTTCCAAATTACCTTTAACATCCGAAGTTCCTTGCGACACTGTTTCAATAGTTTGAATTCAGGTACGTTTACTTCAAATAATGAACCAGACTCCTGTATACTTTTCATTTCGTCTTCCAAATGCAACATTTCATTATCAACTCTCGACATAACCGCATATGGATCGTCGCATTCGTATTTGAAGAACTATTGGCAATATGATTTTTAAACGTAATAACATAATATATATATATATATGTATTTTAGCCAATCATTAGTATATAATGTTGAATACTTACATCATATCTTTTAAAGACTTCTCTATAATAGATCACATGAATATCAAAAGTAGTGATCTTTTTTCGTATGCAAGATACTTCTGCCGCTTGCAATGGGGCAACTTGTTGCTTGACTGTTAGAGCCAGTTTCTTTGTTGATTGCCATTGCTCTGGCAATTCCTTAGAATAAAATTTTAAACATTATAAATGCCTTAAAAGTAGTGGGTTGATAAAAACACACCGACAAAGTCAAAACATTTTACTAACTTGTAAAAGCACGTTGACTTCTTCGGGAATATCCATGTCGTAAAATTTAAGTAGCTCTATGGTTTCAGTTAATGGTTGAAACATATCGTCTGTCGTTGCAGTTCTATCTTTGACATGCATTAAGTAACCCATTACAGTTACTAAAGCTTCATAATCTCCCTCTGGGACTGGCTGAAGTAAGCCTAAAAATAAATATATTAGTGATCTGGTGTACTCGTATTTATGGCACGACTTTAATAAGAAGGATAATTTATATAAGACTTTACCTTCATCGGCCTTACGGATGAAATTCCCTAAATCAGTAAGGCTTGATGTAACATTGTCTACTAAATGTTCTTTATACATATTACCCCATTTTCGAACGGTATTCAGAAGAGCTTGACGAAATGGCCTAACATCCACCTAAAAAGTAAATAGATGTTGCATAAAGCTTCAAGAATACTTATGAGTTAAAGTAATTACTGTCATAGATATTTAAAATTACCTGAAACCAAGAATTAAATACTTTATGTGACTCCATATCTTCAATATCTAAGAAAAGGTTTTCATAGTGGTCTATTTGTTCTCTAAACGCTTCCATTTTCGGTGCACATGGAACCGGAGGTTGGACATCCTTATCTTCCGAACCAATTTTATCTATCTCTTCCGCAGTTAAAATTCTACCATAAGTTAAAAATACTTCCATGATAGCATCTCTCTCTTCGAGCCAAAGGTATGAATAATTTTCAAAAGTTTTGCAGAAATCGTTGGCATCTTCAATAACTCTTTCTATCCAAATTAAAATGTCATCTTTCATTTCTATTATATCGTCGTTGCTTACAATTTCGTCTTCATAAGATTCCGTTTGCTTAGGATTTATTCTTTCAGTCAAAGATGACATTTTTAATATATGGTTAATAAGGTTATCAATCATGGCCGTGAAGCCTTTCTCATCACTTGGATCTAAACTTGGTACAAACACCATGTCAGGCTCCCACAACTCTAGTTGTGCTTCAAACAAGGGAGCAAGTTTATTTTTAGGATTCATATGTTCTGATATATATCCTAAACTAAAAATAAAAACATCAATAATATACGTTAGTGTAAGCATAGTATAACAGATTTATGTCTATTTATTTACCTGCAAGCTATGCACTTAAAAAGTGCCTCTTCAAATAAATTATCAATGAAAGAAACGTATGACAACCAAATATCACATTCTTGATTGTCTTGCATATTAAACATCTCCATATTTTCTCTAAGCAATACTCTGACACGATCTGCGGTTTCATTTATTTCATTGTACCGTTTATTAATCCTTTCTTGGCAATCGTCTAAATTTAAAAGCGTATCCTTCAACAAAAACACATAACAAACTTTAAAAGGGTACCCTTAGACAAAAACACCTACCATTACATATACATACTTTTCACGCCAGGTCCCTTACTAACATACCATTATTAAACGTTATTCAGAAGCATAAAACAAGACATAATATAATCTCCGTTTTTACCTTTTTACCCTCTTTTCTTTCAAACAATGGTTGCGAAGACCATGTTTTCATTATTTCCTTCATTTCCTTTAAATTATCTTGAATTTTCGACATTCTCTCGTATAAACTACCAACTAGCTTGTGAAGTTCTTGCAAACTATTCCAGAGATCTGAAATGGTACATTATGCATAAAAATGTTCATAAAAAATGTGCTTTGTTGCTTATGATTTTTTACCGTTTGAATTCCAGTTAAGTTCGTTTTGTGCCATTTCAATCCTCTCATCAATTGCTTTGATTTCATCTTCAACTAAATCAAATTCTACTTTTTGACTGTCTTTCCTTATTTGGTTATACCAGTCTATTGTAATGCCGAGATTAATTCTGTATTGCCTGTAAACTTCTTGCTTTTCAAACAATACCCTACTTTCGTTTGGCAGCAGATCTTTTACATCGGGATTGTTGCGGAGATGGTGAACTTCTTTCATTAGATCTAAGAGCTACAATGTTAGAAAATACATCATTACGACATATAAAATATGCATCAAGGATTTAATGTTCTAATTGAATTGTAAAACGTATGAAAAAAATCAATCCTTACTGCAGGACTAAAATTCAAAATGAGATCTGATCCTTGTCTAGATAATATAGTTTTATTCGTTTGCTCTTCTATAATTTTCGGTATGTTCACGGCCCAATCATGGAAGTACTTCCTTTTAAATTCATTAATGTCATTAATAAGCTTCTCATATCGAGCAAAAATTTTTACCGCATCCTCAGTTTCTTTTATCCTGTATTTACAACAAAAAATATGTGAACATACTAATGGAAAGCATGTTTTGATACGTAAGCAAAAGTAAAACCAAATATGTAATCTATGTATAATCGCATGTGTACTGACCGACGGACGTGCAAGGACGTAAACAAGTAACAGTTTAATAAAACAAATATACCAAAAGGACATTGTAATAGAGCATATTGATAGATACTATGTTCTCACAGCATTAAATCTGCAGTGCTGGACATTAAAATAGCTAAAATTGTACCCTGTCTGGCCCAAATATTATATTCTAGGAAGAATGCAAGCAAATAATCAGCTTTCGCAATTTGCCCCACCCAGTGTAGGTACTTACGGGTGCGGCAAATTGCGAAAGCTAGCTATAGGCTTAGTGATCCTTGTAGCTAGCGTAGTCATGTACAGCAGGCCGCCAGCGATGGGTGGTAAGAACGTGTCCACCTCCATGTGACCGTATTTCTGTAGACGATTGTTTTGCTCGGAATATAAATCCTGTAATAAAAGAATATTCTGCTGGTGCTTCTCACTGACTATTCAACTTAAATGTGCTGACATTATCTACACCTATAAATATGTAATTATTACTAAAATTATATTGTGACGCGAGTTCCTTTCCGGAACAAATAAAGGGCATTTTGAATTTAAATATACATAATGTACTCTTAGGAAACCTAAGGCTTTCCCAAAAACATAGTTATCTAATATTCGTGTAGTATTTAATATATATATTTAAACATACCTAGCTACCAGTAAGTAAAAATACATTAACAATATATGTACCTACTCGATAAAATAAGTGAAAATTATTCGTCACGTAAAGAAAACTGTTTTGATATAACTTACTTCACAAATGTTTATTTCTTTATCAAGCATAGCAATGATTTCACAATATTTAGCTGTGAATTCATTCTTTATAAGAGGTCTGTCTAAAACCGAACCGACAATGTCTATCAACTGAAATAAAGGATTATCTATATCAGTATCGATTATTACTGACTTAATATTATAATGATCTTAAAACAAATAAGTTAAACCTTAAATATTGCTTCTAAAGTAGAGCAATTGTCGAAAGACTCGGCTAGAACTGTGGACAATTTTAAGTCTAAATCGATTATATTTTCTTGAAATTCCTTAAAGTCTTCATTGAATGTTTCGTCATCAGGGTCTAAAACGTCGTATGACTTAGAAGCGAACGCATGAAAATAGGAATCAAATTCTGCAGAAATTTCTCGAATCTGACCCCCTAGAACACGACCTTTCATTCCACCAATTTCAATTTTTTCTAACTTCTGAAACTCCAATACAGTTTTAAAGAACCATTGTATAGTGTTTAATCTTTCCAGAAACTTATTCATTCTTTCAAATACGACATTTGGATGAAATGTCCATGGTATGACTGTTCTATTCTCGAAATATTTTGGTAGGTTCTCCTTGAAATAGTCGAATGTGTGACGGAATTTCTTTAAAATGTCTATGGTTAACTGGATTCGCTGCCTTGCCTCATCAATATCGCTATGAAATAATGTGCTTGGATCCAAACATTTCTTTGCCTAAAAACCATTTCACAATATATCAAGGTAATCGTTTTAACTTAACACTATTAATATTATAATAAAATATTTTGATATGACTAATATTAAAATTGTCTCCTCACCTGATATATTAGCAAATTACAAATCTGCTTTATAAGAACCATAAGTTTAGATGAGCTGCAGTAATATTTGGAATCTCTCCATACCATGCAAATGACGTGGAATAGAGGTCGAAAAAGTGGTTGACATTCAGTAAAATCAGTATCCTCTAAAGCTTGGAAATGTTTTTCTAATGTCCTAAGATATAAGTCAATTTCTTGTGCTTCGGCTAATGCTGTAAACAATTTGACTGTTATAAATAAATAATAATACAGTTTAGTAAAACCTATGTTTGCTATAAAAATATTTTAGTCTTTCTGTAAAACCAATACAACTGTTACACCATTATCAAAACTACCTGAAACAATATTCTTGAACAGGCGACTGAAGCAAGGGTAATACGCTGAGGTGGTTTTTTCCAATATAACCGCCATGCATCGCACTCTCTCTGTACGCAATTGATCGTAAATATAATTTAAATTGCTCAGTCGGGACTTCCAAAAAGCAAGTTCTGTAAAAAAGGTGCAAGAAAAAGTTACTTTATAGAAAAAAATGCCACCATTACCAACTTTGCGACTTGCGTTTACGATTTATCGAAAGCTTCGGACACGGTCTAACGAGCTCCCGACCGCAACCGATGTTTCCTATGTGCACTAATTAGTTGTTAAATGCAATGCAAACCAGAAAGTACTTACATTTATTATCAAACCCACAAATACATGCTCGGTTACTACAGTTAGGTATAACTGACTAGATTCGTCTTCACGAACTCATTTGTTTTGAACGTCTATTTTTGATTTTTTATCGTTACTACTATTTAGTATCTACCTGTACAATTGAGATATTAGTAGTTTTAAATCGGAAAACGTAAAGAAGTGATTTTAATCACCTTAATTTCAGCGATATCTTAGAAAGTTAATAACGTGAAAGAATGGAAATCATGTTTATCATCTTATCAATTTCACGGTTTTATTTCCATCATGCATTACATTTTATGGGTATAACTAGCTGCATGTTTCTAACCACTAATCACGCATACTTTAATATATAATTTTCTCGAAGCTATTGAGCTGATATGACACGTTCAGAGCTATGGAAATCAGAGCTAACTTATAACATAAATGTTACTTTGCTTGCAATCCACGCGCGTAATCAAATCATGATTTTCTATGAGAAATAAATATTTAATAATAAGGTAATTAAATATTCAAAA
>DWFV01000584.1:0-13608 GCA_018246775.1 Parelbella machaon machaon
ACCCCCAAATTTTTTTTCGCTGACGTAGACCCCTTGCAGGTTGTCATAGACCCCTAGGGGTCGATATAGACCACTTTGGGAATCACTGGTATAGACTGTCTTTTTAAGACCCACACTTAATGGCCATATGTAACTTCTCCCAAGACTATGATGAACTGTCTAAATTGGTCTTGGCATATGGTTCAGCTCACTGAACACTTTAAAAACATCCATGTAGTTCAATAAGAAAATTAGAGCTGAAATAAAACACCAAAATTTATATTTTTATTGTGAATTATATTCAATGATTGATTTCCGTGCTTTTTTCATGACTGTCTGCGAGCCTGTTACATAATTACAATTTATATTTTGTTTCTGACAGTTTTTTTGGCGACGGCGAAATCTCATGGTGAAACCACTTTTAAAGGAAGCTGGTATTGGTGGAATTATACTTGAAAACCCATTCTATGGCCTTCGCAAGCCAACTGACCAATAGTAAGATTTTTTTAAAACTAAGAAACATAAAAACTTTATTATATTGAAATGTTCACAGTATTATTTAAATATAATCTAAGAATCCCATTTTTATATGTTATGTATTTATCTATTTTCATAGACCCCCAACAGTCCAAGCCAAAAAATTTATTCAAAAAATGTCAGGATATTATCAGCTAATAACATCATTCAGAATTTTTAAGCACGGAAAATTTATGAAGTAATTTATATTAATATATTACATTAATATATTTATAATTTCACGCAATATATAACATTATACAGCAATATGAAGGTGAGTTTGAAGTAATTTGCGAATGACGAGACAAAATAAAAAAGGATCCTGGTGCCGTAAACTAGAAAAAAAAAAACAAAAAATATCTTCTTACTATATGTATAATGTATGTGTACTTATATGTATAATGTATATATTTAATAGAAATATATAATTCTATATTTATTTCCAGCAGATCAGGCCTAATAGCTCAACACTCTAACGACATCTATTATCTGTTGCATAGACAATGTACTTATGATTGCAAAAAACTTTACGCATGATTAACGTAGTGTTACATTTTAGATTTAGAGATTTAATGACACAATTTATTGTACGCTATAGTCACATTTGTTTTATTTATTATAGATACTTATGTTTTTTTATTTATATACAATAAGTATGTACATTACTGAAATAACTATGGGGAACATAGTGCCGCAACTGAACGAAACATGAAACTCCTTTGTATCGATTCCGCATTTAATAATGGAGTAATTGGTTAAAGGATAATCCTAGTATGAAAGATTTATTCTAGGTCTAAATTACGCTACAGGTTTCCGACATCACATAACAACTGTTAGACAGAAGTTGACTGTCTAGGTGGATTGCCTCCTTATGCACGCAGACACTTAATATCTTTTCACTACCTTACAAAAATGGTCAATAGCTTGCGATATGCGTCAGCATCAGAACTTAGAACACTTTAACAACATAAGAAATGATTTATTCCTTTTATTCAGCCGTTCTTCTTTACATAACGTTTCGGACATTTTCGTGATGGGCGGATGCTTGATCCTCGAGTCGCTGGTGCTGTTTCATTGGTGCGAACGCAATGGCTTCGGTCCGTTGGGTGTCACTGGGCTGTCTATGGGAGGACATGTGAGTATGTTACCATGTATTAAAAGCTAGCCCTTAAAACTGTATCAGTTAATAAAAGATAACATGTTTCCACGCCCAATAATCGACTTTTGAAATTAGTACATTCCAGTTACAATTAATTGACAGATTTTTGTGACTAAGAATTTTTTTATAGATGGCGTCACTAGCAGCAACTAATTGGCCGAAACCCTTAGTCCTGGTCCCGTGTCTGTCTTGGTCCACCGCATCGGCTGTTTTTTTACAGGTGATTTTTTTCGGGTGATTTTTGTTTTAAAAGTGATTTTAGACACAATAGTTTAAAGCTTATTAAATCCATTCATTCATTGATCTTATGCAGGGTGTGATGGCACACTCGATAAATTGGGACCTGTTAGAAGATCAGTATCTGTCGGATGGTATTTACAGAGAGAAACTGAAAAAAATGGTTACCATTGTAGACGAAGCCTTTTTGGCGGGAAAAAAGTTTGCACGCACCTATTCTAAGAACATGGTTGCAGACATCAGTAAAAACACTCAAACAGACGGGCAGGAACCAATGAAAAATGCTTTAAAATCTGAAATACCTATAAAACATTTAGACGTTACTTATAAGGAACCTGTTTGTGCCAACGAAAAAAAAGCTCAAGAGATGTTAGATGTTAATAAAAATATCCTAGAAGTAAATAAAAAAGTGCCTGGAAACAATTTGAAGTCTGACGTGAGTGCGCAAATTAAAGGTTTGAAGGAACAACTAAAAGTGCTATTAGAGGAAAATAAAATTAGTCAAATGTTATACGATAAGCTAACATCGAATCGAAAGTTCGAATTGGAGCCTGACGATATTGAAGATATAAATAAGTTACACGAAGAAAAAGTTAAAGAAATCCTACTTAGGTGTAAAATTGGTAAGCTTTGAAATAGTAAGAGACAGTATTTCTTTCATTAAGATATACATATAGATGAAAAAGTAATTTGTTTCTCTAAATTATATATGTACATGTAAATAATCGCCTGACCGTACCTAAAAGTAAACTTGTTATATCTACTGTTTCCTTTTTAATTTACAGTAGATTTAACAAAAGTTAATGCTGAAGAACCAGAATTAGCAAAAGAAACAAATGCTATCCCAGTTCCCATGGAAGAAGTCGGTGGAAATTTACAAGAATCATCAAAAATAGTCGATGAACCAGTAACAAAAGTTTCAGCAATAGAAACAACACCACCATCTTCTACAGGCAAAGAAATTATTGTAAAAACTGATAAAAAATCGTGGAACGTTTCCGATATCACTTCGGACTTTTGGATGAATTTACCATTTGTTAAATCAAGCGGGAAAAAGATAGATATAGGAAAAATCCACTGGAGGGACAGAGAGGCATTACAGTTTATGAGAGGGATAATGGACGAATGCACACATTTGAGCAACTTCTCAATCCCTTATGACACATCTTTGATCATAGGTACGTATTATTTTATGTTATCGTTCTGTCTCTTATAAAAACGAGTACCTAGATTCCAACATTAACCCTTTGAACTCGGATTTAATAGGACCATGAAATCGGGGAAAAAAAATAAAAAAGACGACTTTTTCGACCGCATCTGTGAATAACTTCTTGCGAGTGGAACGGTAAAACTTGTGATGTCGCATACGCTGAGACATACGAGTGCAAATGGTTAACATTAGTTTTCAATACGATATTTACAATAGTATAAAATTGTTGTCCTCTCTCATTTACTTATTAAAATTTAACACTTCCGGATGTTTCATAATATTTAACCATATATTAAAGGACACATTAAATAAAGTTATTTGCAGTTCCTAAACTTACCATCCGTAAAAATATCCATAGCTATTATTGTTTTTGACGGAGTCTTATACCATATTGCAAGATTTAAAATTAAATTTTAAATAAAAAAGTACAGAAATATCGGAAAATAATTATTAAAAAAATTTAACATCAGGCCTGTAATCCCCGAAGAGGTAGGCAGATGAGTGTAGTACACTCCCACGTTTAACCAGTTACGTTTAAGTCCTATGGAATAGGTGGTGAGCCGGTCATTCGCCGGGCACAAATCCAGACTCCAAGTCCCTACTAGAAATTCTAAATTAGAAAATTCTAGTAGTTCCCGACCCGGGATTTGAACCCAGGACCACCCGATCGGCAGTCGCACTTGCCAACCAATCGACCAACAAGGCAATTAATTAATTATTTTTTTTAAATTGTCCATCGTCTCGTTGCATCGTCCACTCTCCACGATTATCTGTGGTGCTGCTACTGCCCTCACGAATGCCCCGAGGCGCACATAAAAGTGTTATTACCTACTTTGAGAAACAATATCTACTATTATGTAGCGGTAAAGACGTCTATTAAATTGCTTTTGTTTTCTTTTCACTTGTAATAGCTGTGTGCGCGAAGCACGACGCGTACGTCCCTCGAGATGATGTGGGCACGCTGGAGGAGATATGGCCCGGAGCTGAAGTCCGCTACGTAGACGCTGGACATGTCTCCGCATATATCCTCCATCAGTCGCTTTTCAGGTAACTTTTAAGGTCCTTTCACACACGGATCCGAAAAGCAGAGAAGATTTTAATCGTATTTAGTGATAACTTTATAACACTACGATAAGGTATATCTTTACATATTCGTATCAATCGTTTTATACCAAGAGAATGTTCAAACGCTAGCCAAAAAACATTTGATCAAAAATCTGCTCTGCTCTACGGTCGGTCTATTAGAAATAACTCTTATTACTAATAATGTATACTATCTAATTGTAAGTGGAATAGATCGAAGGAATCATGTAACGATGATATGTTTTTAGCAAATTAGAAGTTTCACGCTTAGGATAGTTTGTTTATCAAGAAAATATCAACGATAAGACAAGTAGACTCAGATAGTATGTATCACTTACGCGTACAAATATTTTCTTAATATGCTCGTATTACTTTGAACGCATCGATTATGATAAGACGGCAACATCGATGTCGTAACATAATGTCGTCTGTGTACATATATGTATACTTAATTAAACTATTCCTAGGCCATAATATATTATGTTACGTTTTTGAGTTTATTTTATATCATAAACGTAAACGTAACATCACGCCTGTAATCCCCGAAGAGGTAGGCAGAGGAGTGTAGCACACTCAAATATTATATCATATATTTTCTATCATGCTCTTGTATTTGTTACAGCTAGTTTCGTTTTTAAAATAATATCAAATTGAAATATTGTTACTTATTTTGCGTTTAGTTTTTAAACTAAAGAATAAAATACCGGCAAGAAAAGTATTTCTAATAAAACTTTTTTTACAGATCATGCATAAAAGAAGCTTTCGAGCGATCGAAGAAAAAATGGAAGGACGGCGAACATATCAACTAACGTTGGCTTACTGACATGTTATTGTTGTTCTCGGCATTTAATTTGAGCGCTGACTTAACACTAAATTGGTCAGTGGTGATCGATGTGTCAGGTCGATGACAATTTCTGACAGCGATCAGTATGGTTGTAGCCGGACTCTACAGCTAGTTACTAGACATTTTGATGATTTTGTGCCGTTTCCCTGAAATGCTACCCATTCAGGCCGTTTGCACAATTGAATAAAGAATATATATTTTGCACCTGGTGTTGCCAACGCAAAATATGTATTTTTTTAAACATCCGAAACTACTCGTATCAAAATGGCAAACGTGCTGCCTGTTGGTATGTGGTTACTTTCATGTGTTTACTCAAAAAGAGTAGATTAACCCTACGTTGCATATGGAACCTTCTTTAGCCTTCGTCAATCAGCGCTCAAATTACATGCCTCTAACTACGCATTATATTATCAACATGTTGCCTAATTCTTGGTGCTGTGAATTATTATGAATTTAAAAGTAGGTTGTTACCTGACAGAAGAAATTATTGAAATATTGTGTTAGTGACCATAAAAATATCTACATGTTTGCTATTAAAAATACCTAGTAATTTTAAATGTGTGGCTGCTAACTTCAAAGTTTACTATATAAGAAAAGGAATCAAACCGTATGAATGAAATGGGACAATTAGTAATATGCAATTGTTTATCGGAAAGTCGGAATAGGTATAATTGTCATGTTTTTGACGTCCATAGACTATAAATTAGGAAATCAAAATTTTTAAAATCTCGATTATGTAATATGCTCAAAATTTTCAAAGAAAATGTTTAGATGCAATGTAATTATACTAATTTTATTATTATTACCGTCGCGTACAAATTTTAGGAATATGTTGCCAGTTATTTCGTGGTAGTTAGTTTTTTTTTACGTTATAGATCTAGTTATTGTTGAAATACAAAGCGTTTAATTTCGTTAGTTGATTAAAGTTCTAGTTAGGCTTCTAGTCTTTAAATTAGTTTTCAATGTTAAATTTTATATGTTTATGTACACGTTGTTTAGGAGCGGCAATTATTTTCGTGGCACAAAATTTATAGGCTTTTGTTCGTACATTAGCATAATTAAGAAATACACAAAACGTATGTATTTTTTTAAAATAACGACGTCATTTCGAATCCGTTCATGAAAAGATGACTCAGTATCACTAACATTATTATTATAAAACGATTCATTTGTAACGTCCGACAGCTAAATTGAGGTCAATTTTTATAGCTCTTTTAAATTGTATCTTCATCATCCAATACTGCTGTGTCTGGTACCGATCGAAGAATGACAAATAATATATTTGAACATTGTTAACATTAGAATTGCGTACTCGATAAATTGGTATGGTTCCTGTAGAACAAGGTATATTAGAATTATGTATATCTACGTGACGTCATCACGTGTTACATCCCGCGGCGTGTTCCTCACTTAACGTGTAGCAATTAGTACACGTACAGAACTATACGGAATGTTACTGTATTGTGCAAGTATAGAAAGGATCGTCATCAAACCTTTTAGTATTTCACTATTTTACAGGGTGAGAACGGACAAACTGCGCTAGTCTGCAACAGTGGCCAAATGCCTGATAGTTAATAATGTATCATTTTAATTCAATGGAAGTACCCCTGAATTAGTCGTGTTTTCATCCGTGGAGCAGGTTTATTTACAACCAGACTCACTAAGCCTTGCTATTTCTACATACAATATTTAAAGATTCGAATTTCTAAGCCATATTGGGTGCCTACCATCTGACATTCATATACTTTATTACCCAACTTTCGCAAATTATTCTGCAAACAAATACTCGTCTATGGAATATTATTTTGAAATATCCTCTTTCACCCAGTGTTTCTACTATACTTAAGTTCTTCTATACTGTTTCATTTTTTGTCTTTTCACAAGTAATGGGTAAAACCTGGAGAATCTTAAATAGTGTACATGACAACGCCATAATATTTGCCTGTGATAGTTTGGCTGCTGGTGTTACAAATATGAATTCATTTTCTTAAAAAAAAATCCCGAAAATTATAGTGCCATGCCTTTCAATATTTTGGTACCTATTAGGAACTGTTTCAGTTCTACGCTTCTAGTTATTTGTTGTACGCTTTGTGTAAATAGGATAAATATATATATACTATACATATATATGTTTTGTCTCTATTGAGATTGTGAAGTTAAAAACATATTTTTATAAATATATAATATTTACGTACTGCAACTTAAGTTTTATTTCAGCTTATTATACCGATTGAAATAAGTAACTTGTTTGGATTCAATTCGTAAAGGGTTTTTGTATGAGAAAATAAAAAACAAAACTTACATTTGAAACAAATTAACTTTATTTGGACTGATCAATAACTCATCTGCGAAAGGGCTCCATCACACAGTAATAGAGAAAACAACAGTGTACAATGAACATGTTGAGAACAACAAACAAATGTTATGGTAAAATTTATAAAGGGGCGACAGCCAGCCATACAAGTGTGTACGACGCCCGACTAGAGACATCCATATTTAAAAGTCACTACTGCATTTATAATCGAATTCTAAAAGATACATTTTAAACAATCATTTTATACACTGAGACAGACTATCGTCTGTATACGATTAGCACAAACATTTAGCGTAATGCATTGTTTCTGATACACAAAATTACATTGTTCAATGAAATCTGTAAACTTGTGTTTCATGCTCGTTCTCAGTAACAAAATTCCATGCGCGCGTACTCACACCCAGTAGGTACACACTGCAGATATCGTTTGAATATTAATAAAATTCATCATCCCTAGAACACGTGTACTACATATGAAAGTGTATAAAGACACATGGACACGTATGTACTGAACTGACAGAATCATACTTTACATCATCCAGACCTTTATTAATTGAACGCATCTGCACCTATAGAGACAAGATGTTTCGCTATCTCTCTCTTACTCCAGTTAACTTCATATTCATAGCCGTATCTCTCTGTAACGAGCGAGTGGAGAAATTTACATTTTACAATGCAAAAAGGTAGCCCTACTACATTTATTTACCATCGTGCAGATGCGGCCGAGAACAAATGGTCTTAAAGACAATGTGGCAATTAACTACAATTAGTTAACATAGAGTGTGCCACTATAAGCTCTATCTAAAATCGATTCTAAACTCAAAATCAGATCCACAACTTACCAACCTCCCTCTATCCTCTAACATAACAAAGGTAAAAGCTATAACTCCTAAATTCAAAAGCCACATAAGTAGCGTTTTTTCACCTTCATCCAGGTAATGTAGTGTAGACATTCACTATAACACCTCTCTTTCTATAATAAATTGGCTCCCGATAAAAATTAATATAAGTCATTAAAAACATTAAATACGTTTAACGTAATAATTTTATATTGCTGATTATGACATACATATTTTAAAACGAGCTGTAACAGAAATGACGAAAATCGAAAAAAAACAGTAATATCACGCCTGTAAACCCAGAAGGGGGTAGGCTGAGGAGTACACGTATAGTACACTCGCACGTTTCACCAATTACGTTTAAGTCCAATGGAATAGGTGGTGAGCCTATTGCCATACACCGGGCATTATTCCAGACTTCGAGTCACTACTAGAAATTCTAAATTAGAAAAATCTAATAGCACCCGACCCGGGATTTGAACCCAGGACCTCCCGATCGGCAGTCGCGCTTGCCACCACTCGACGAACGAGGCACTCAAGAACTTCGAGAAGATTGAAAGTTAAAGTTTAATGAGTAACGGTAAAAATTCGCCAAATGCTGGATTACTGAAAACTATTTTCATTAATTATTATCTTGGCAAAACACTGAAAACCCGAAAATTCGATCCTCTCCAAACGATGTCTCCACTCTTTAATCAATTTAAAAGGGGAACTCGAGTAAGACGTGAACGTCAATACAAAAGAGGTGAAAGGCTAAGCAGACGGTACGACCCCAGTTTTTTGCAGACGACAGCTTGAAGGTTATATAATTGATCCCATCTGTTCCCGACAGTTGCTTATCGTCGCGACGACAAACGTTTCCAGTAATTGCCTCGGATCACACAAATACACTCGTATTTCATTTAAATACGTTGGTATTTAAAAAATATTAGTGCAGTTTGACTTGTCTTCATAACACTCGGCATCGATATACTTATACGATTATCGATATACTTTTATAAAATTGCGAAACTTGATATTGTTAGCATAAAATAGACATATTTTATGGTTTACAAAGATTCTTATAATACATATCCCGGGGAACAACACCACAGCAAATGTTTGTTAATAACTCTATTCGCTTATCTGCCTGTTCCATTCTCATGCTAAATCTACTAATTCGGGATAGTTCACATTTTGTACATTTGTAGTTTTGACATTGGAAAAAGATATGTGCCATTTAGCGTACTTTATTATTAAATTCAACTTCTAAATGAAATTACTTGAGAGAATTCATCGATTTTATAAAGGTTTAACTACAAGAGTATTTCAAAACACGGTAATAAATATTCAAGAGATATGTTATATATGAGATATGTTACGTAAATATGAAAAATGAAAAATGAAAATGAGAAGTGAATATAGCGCCATCTACCGCGGAATACACAAATTTCATCATGTCATGTTCAAAGTTCATGTGTCATGTTAATCACAACCTAAAAACTGCCACCTACTCTCGACCCCCGAGAAACATTTCTTAGCCCCTGTTAAGCGTTGCTACTGATTGTTTAAGACTGTTAATAGTTCTTCTCTTATGTTTGTTGTTGTTAATCGTAGGTAGTTATATAACTAAGTTCATTATCTAGTCAAGCTGATGAGCTGTAGGTACGTATTCATGTCTCAGTGAAAATATAAATTTACACAAAGACAACTAAATTGCTCAAATTTGCATCTCCTAATTATCAATTTTTGGAATGTTGTACATATTATGAAATGTTTATGAACTTTTATTTTGATTTTAAATTGATCTATGTATTATTATAATATTATTAATGTCAATATTTTTTTCTTTAAATCTCACCATACACACGTTCTTCTTTTAAATTGTCTCTTGCATTTTAATTGCTTTACAGTTCTTTCTTATTTTCCTTTCCATTTCTTTTTAATTGGAAACACACAACCTTGCCTCTTTTATTTAATTAGCGCTTTTTATCCATCTTCGCAATTTAAATCCTTAACGAGCAGTCCGCCATTTTGTATGCCAACCACATGTATTTATTATGGTTCATATGTAATAATAAACAACATAGAGAATAATGAACGATTACTGTAATCGACACCGTACATTTTGTTCCCGACATTTTTTTGTTTTTCGTACGTAAAGCATTTCTCATAATTATTCTCAGAAATTAAATACTTGTATTATTAAGCATCATATTATGCCTACACCTGTTTTCTTGTTTATTGATATCAACAATGACACCGACTATACTTGGCATAGTGTAGTTATCTCTTAACTTGTTTAACCTCTTCATATTGAAGTGGGAGTGTACAACACTCCTCTGGCTACCGCTTAGGGGATTACAGGCATGAAGTTACGTTTTTTTTTAAATAATGAACTTTAAACAAAACCAATGTAAAGTTATCATCAATTTATTTTAACTTTGTTTTGGACAAGTTTGCTTAAATTAGAAAAATTCGAGATCTAGGAAAACGTATTTTAAAATAGTGTGCTGAATCAATTGTGCAAATATTGATAGTAACATGCCGACAGTGACTACTTATATCGAATATTTGTTGTGATGTAAAAAAAGTGTGCCTATCGCGAAGAGTTGAATATCGAGCTCAGTGGCTTGTTAGTGTCTCCACTAAGCTTATTACATCCATCAGGGCGGAAGCGGGCTGATGATGATCCTGAATCCTTTTTAACAAACATTGTTAATATGAATTTCACTTGACTTAGGTCCCAGATCTCATTATTTAAAAAAATAATCAGGGCATAAAAGGAACAATACATATTAATAAAACCTCATTTGAAGATACCATCGCGAGAAAACTTACAATCAAAATTACATTATAATTTTATGTAGGTATCAGTGACAATTTCAAAATAAGACTAGTCATAATATAAGTGAATTTTTACCTTTTCTGAATAAACCAAATGACAGGATGTCTGTCAAACATGTTGGCCAAGTAATGGGACAAATAGCCATTACGCTTGGCATATTGTTAGTGCTATAAAAACACCCCAAGTGCATTCATTGACTTCATGGTTTCTTATTGGCTAATCTCACAACGTACGTATTGGCGGCTCGTCCTGGCAGGCTGCCTGCTTTAGGTCAATGTCCATGCTAGTTCAACGACACCATGCTTACACCATTGGGGTTTTGCAATTATGTGTGTGTGTGTGTGTGTATATTTATGGTTTTATATTTATGGTTTTATATAATTTATAAACTTCATTGAATTTGGTTTCAAAAGTTCAAAATGACAATCATCATCATCAGCCTATTTAAGTGTACTGCAGGACATAAGCCTCCCCTAAGGGGTTTGCCCATAATTCCCACGCTGAGCATACGTTAGGCACGTGGGTACGCTCGACGCATAGTTGGATTGGAATAATATAATTATGTTATAGGTTAAGCTTCTCATAAACAAGACGTAGAAATATATGTAAATATAATATAGTCATTTCTAACTTACTATTTTCACACACACAATAAGTTTTTATTTATTCTATGGAACAACATAAAACATATCAGTTTACTCGTTTTAAAAATAATCTCATCACTTTAGAGTAATCAATAGACTTACAAGAACTAATACACTATATATACACTATACTATATTAATAAAAAGTTACAAATTATAACAAACTTTGTGTAAATAAATATTTAAAGACTATTTCTTAAGTATTAGACAGACTACGTAATTGATTCACAATTTCAAATATCAATAGTTTACCCAAACTTCCGCTGTCGCCACTATCGTTCCTGAGTATTGTCACGATGTAAGAAAACATAATACCAGAATTATTTTATGCTATCTTTATAATATTATCTATTTATTTATACTCTTTATTCTAATCACTTTTCAAAAAATCTGGAACAAATTGCGGACTTAATGCGTAAAGGCGTTTTCTACCCGCCAGTCAGAGAATGATAAAAATTTGTTGGTTTGAAATAAAAATGAAAATTTATATTCTTGGAACGTATAACTTAACTGGTGAAAAATAGGAGTACCACACTCCTCTGCCTAACCCTTCGATTAAATACAAGCGTAATTATGTTACATTTTTCAATACTATTATAATATTGTCTTAGAATATCTTGTTTTATAAAAATATCAGAAGCTACGAAATTCCGCTTACCTGTAGCAGCATTTGTATGATTTTCCTGCGTTTGCGTCTTCTGTTCCTTCTCCTCCTTCACTGATTTGGCATCGGAGCTGGTGTTGCAACCCATTTTGACACTTATTGACTAATATGCTAGTATAAAAATAAAAAAAGTTGCCTGTACTTATGTTTCTCACAACTGTTTCTAGAATTATACAAAATGTATGTATTATAACATAATTAGTATATTACGTAGCCAGAGGTAGTACCTGAAACAAAGAAAAAAAAATTGGTTTTAAATAAAAAAAAACAATTTAATTATAAGATTTATAATCGTTAAATTTAATTTTATAAAAATCTGTTAAAAATAAATTGTAATTGTACATACGGTTGCTAGCAACCTACTAAACTCACAGGCTCGCTCTGAGAATGAGAAAAACGTTATTTATTTTAGGTGTGAGAATGTTTGTAATTTTTTCACTAAACATAATGGGCTTGTGCTGTTGTACAAGTACGAGTGTGACAGTCATTATAAATTCTTCCACAGCATTCTTAACTTATAAGAACATAAAAACCTATATTCTTAACTATTTATCATGGAACACTAATTTTAAAAACAAATTAACAAGTATTTCTGGCCGAACACAATACACAATCTAAACTTAACATGCTGTCATAAATAAAAAAAAACAACGCCTTCAAAACACGTTTAGAACAAATCCTTTTTAAATGGGTTTTCAGCCAGCCAGATCAGAGCCGCAATATGTTGCGATGGGGTCCAGACAAGAGGCATTAATTAATCCCATATTTGAACATGGGGTGCATAATTCTCAGTCTCGCCCCATCCTTGTTTGTGCATCCAAAATCGATATTATATCACAAAACAGATCTAGAGGTGTTCGAATTTTAAATATCACAAACACGTAGAAAAATTGTGGGTACCGTCCAAAAAAAAAGAATTAGGTAGGAGACCATAATAACGTTGAATGTTTAAGTTGATATTATCGTAACTTCCTATGGTAATGTATTCTGACTTGACCTTTAATGAACAGCATTTCTGACTGCGTCTGACTCTGTAATTGATCTTGACTAGAACCTAAGCATATGGGTTTTTTTGGAAACGGTCTAATTATGAAGCTCATCATATCGCTTCCATCCAACTACTTATTGATAATCCGCCTGGCACATCGCCTACTACATCCGTGTACAAACATTAGCAGTTCGATTCCCGGCAGGGTAAATATTATATGGAAATTCTCTCACTGAAATATGTAAGTATATATATATATATACACACTTATTAGTTGTGAATATATATATATATATATATATAT
>DWFV01000585.1:0-13605 GCA_018246775.1 Parelbella machaon machaon
GATCAGTTGTGTAACCTAACAACACGCCTGTATCACCTCGAAAGGTAGGCAGAGGAGTGTAGTACACTCCCACGTTTTACCGGTTACCTCATACGGCGCATCATGGAATAGATGGAGAGCCTATTGCTACACCGAACCAGATTCCGAACTGCTTTTGGGAATTTCAAGCCAGATAAACTCAATAATACCTGACCTGCCGATCGAAATCAGGACTTCTCGCTCAGCCATCGCGCTGGCAACCACTTGATCATTGAGACAGTCAACTATTACACTTCTTAAAATGAATTTCTGGTTATGTTTGCACACATTTATATTGCTACTACTCCGTAAGAGACCTAACTTGATGACGTAATAATAATTTTCGTAATAATAATAAAACAATTAAAATAATTTAATAAAAAAACGATTGAAAAGTGAGCACATTGATAGGGAATACTGTATTATATACAACAGTATACACAAATAACAGGGAGGCTGAGGGGGAGAATAATGGGCCGGTTTTGCAATTTGTCGTAACATAGGTTTATATAAAGCCCTTTGAGCCAGCTCCAATTGTATCGTAAGGATGGTCGCTCATTCTAGTAAGGGATTGCTCATAGATTTTCACTTGTTCACTTCCTTTGGCTCGTGTGGTGTGGCTTATCAACTATAAGAAACCGCTGGTTCTAAAGTTGACTAAGTACAGCTTAGTGAGTGATCTGCGTGGTCAGTTTTCAAGAGCAAAAGGATTAAATAGGTTGGAAGCTTTCGGTTAGATAACTGCCGGAATGTCATTGTTTCTTGTTTATACTTATAAGTTAAAGTTATATTTGAACGCTTGTACTTCGGTCAAATTCAAGCGAAGGCGAGCTCTAAAGTTACTTTAATAGGCGAGGATGTATGATGACTAAGTTAGAAAAGGCATTAAATACATATTTACGGGATCGTAGTAGATGGATACTTATCATTGCCTACCCACATGAACTAAATAAGCGTGCAATTATGTATAAAAATCGTGAAACAACTAGGGACATAAACGCAATAAAGGTTTCTATATAGGGAGCATGCGATTGTACAATCACTCTCTTAAAAATACGACAAGTCATTGGGAAATCATGTTACCATGAGATAAATTACTAGTCTATTAGCCTCTTTGTGATGTCTTAAATCACATACAAGTAAAATTTATAGTAAGACAAAAATACATTTTTATATTTTATTTCCTCGGCGACGATATAAGTTCTATGAATTCTGTCTCAAAGCAAGTCACATAGTCTCTACATACGAACTGGGAATTTGTTTCATTCAATACGATTCCTGGTTTCCTAGCTGTCTGGATGGCTGGATACAGAAGCTGATTTGAGATGCCAAAAATTCCTTTTTCATCCGAAGAAATTCGAACGGATAAAATTTGTGGCTACGATATTTTGTAGCGCTTTAAAACGATTGAAGGTGAAAATATAAAGTCAGTATAATATATTTTACAAATGGGTCCAAATGAATACGCTGCAAAAGGCTTTAACTATTGTTACTTACTCGATCGGTATGAAAACTCTTTATCATAAAAGCTCCGCTGCGATTGCAATGTACGGGATATTCGCATTGTCGGAAATCTGCAATCAGCTACTCTATAGAACTTTTCGAATATTTACATTCAAACTTAGAGAATAATAAGGACGACAATAGTTTTCGTAGTTCCACAGAAGTAAGATTGATAACGGACATGCGCAATCCACTGATTGTGGTCTTTGAACGAACTTAAGTTGGATGGTGTATCGAGCAACTTTGTACCTTATTGTATCTTGTTCAAACACTCTACTATTAAGTAGAGTCGCATTAATGCATTGGTAAGCTTTCGCAAAGATGTGACGTTACAAAGTTCGCACGTGTGCAACAAATACATACGTACACGGGATAAACACTTACAAGCACAATCGCGACGATTCAAACTAAGTTGTTTTTCGTATGTGTATGTACCGCGCCGTGTACATACATTTTCGTTAAAGCAAGATAGGGCCAAAGAGAAAAAGCGTTGGGAGTAAAGCGAGCAAAACGCCGGCTCGCCCGGCGACAGTTGTCAGTATATTGTGGAGCACGGGAAGGGATGGTGTTCTCGTGGGAACGCAATTTCGTCGCTCGCTACTCCGATTTCCCGCGTTTGTTTCGCCCACGTGTTCACTAAGTTTAACTTTGATAATGGTATAATTGTATAAACGCTCGCCAAACCGCTACGAGAATGTTGTGTTTATGATGCATTCGTGGAATTTTAATATAACAATTTCCAAGAACTTATGATTGTGTCGTACCACTTTGAACATTGTCTTCGATTGGTTGAGAAAGTAAGTGGGCTATAAATTTGTTTATTTCAACCGATTTCCTTTCAACATTGCAGCAGAGCGGTAATTTTGTTCATTTATGGATGTAATTTTATTAGCGTACTGTGAACTTTTAAAACATGATTTTTGGTATAACTGTCAATGACTACATATTATATAAAAAGAAAAATATAACAAAATCCAATTTAAGTATGCTTTTAATTTAAATATACATCTTATTCATGCCAGGTTTCTCACCATCCTGCGTACATTCACGAAGATGTGACAAAGTTAAATTAATGTAAATATTAACTAGGAGAGTGTAATCAACCTCCGCATATATTAAACGACTCGTCGATCGACGTATATTATTTATTTTAAAGTTATAAAAGGGAAAGTTATAAATATCTGAAAGTTTTCAATATTACAATTCAAGTTTGCCTTACTTTATTGAATGAAACATTTTACCTGTAACTTTTATACCGTTATATGATTTATTATTCTTTTGATCTTAATTTGCCTAAATAAATGAGTTCTCAATTTTCATTAAGTGTTTGCTCACGAGTAATTTTGCGATAAAAAAAATCCCTAATTTGATGGGCAGATTTTTCCTTCATATGTCCATTACTCGATCGAACGTATAATATTTAAATTTTATATATTCTACATTAGCAGTTCACTTTTTAAATTTTCTTTGTTTTATATAATCTTTGATAATTTATTTAACTTGGTATCAAATAATCACTTCTATGTACATGTATTAATGGTAATAATAAAAAAGTCGAGTAATGGTCATTTAACGTATGTCACTAAGATAACATTGGCATGGATTGATTAAGCAACTGAATGTCTTCATACCTCCATATAAACCACATATAAACATATAAACCTGTAACTACACGAAAAAGATCTTAAGCTCCATCTCATGTTAGATTATTTACCGGTCAGTTAAATAACAGTACGATACTTCCTAAAGTGCTGCTTAGCAGTAGAAATATATGCGTCGTGGTCATACCGCTGTCCGTCAAACGATATGTCTCCAGAAAGTAAAGGGCAATCTTACCAGAACATAGCTATCGCACAAATGTTTTTCGCACAAATTTATTATATACTGTTCAGTAGAAGAGTAAAGTGCGTATTTTGCATTGCGGGTGATACATATTTTGTGATATCAAAACACAATAAAACAAATATAACTTTTTTTTCAGACTACGGCCTTAATTTTGTTTGAAAAAGGGGCCGAGAGAGATATATTTTTTTTAATATTTGTTAAGTTCCAATAAGCTTACTTTAATTATTTATATACGTACAGGTAATTTATTTTTCAACAGCCAATTAGTTTCAAAAACCATATTAACAAGATAAACGTGTACGCCTTTATGCTAGAATTCTTTCTATAGACAATGTTATAAAATCTCATACAAGTAGATACATAGGATAGATTAGACTAAGGAACGTAATATATTCCTACTTTTAATATTATGCACAGTATAATATATCTTACGTATTTCGAGCGCTCATTCTTCTAACAGATTTTTTTTAAATATAAATATGATACATGGATAAAATTATCATTATTACGTCTGGTTACTCTTACAATTGACTTTATTCTTCAAGAAAAGTGTTTTATAAGCATTTACGTCAAAAATGTAACATCACGCCTGTAATCCCAGAGGGGATAGGCAGAGGAGTGTAGTACACTTCCATGTTTCACCAGTTACGTTTACATCCCACATTGAAATACATAGATAGTGAACTTATTGCAATACACCGGGCGCAGATCCAGACTCCGATTTACTACCAGAAATCTTACTCCAATAACTGGTGAAGAAAGCCATTTGTTTGCCCCTTGTTATGTCGGCTCATTGGTGTAAAAAATAAAAAATAGATAAATAGCACCGTGCACACAGTGTGCGGCACAGTAAATATTTGTGAGGTACTTCCATTTAAAGGGTAATAGATACACCGCCACCCTAATGGAACGCTTCCCGCGCTAGTAATTACGGCAACATTTTTTGCCTATCAAACGACAGGCGACGCGTGCCGCGTAGCGGAGGCAGATAAGAAAAAGGTAATTATTTAACAAACCTCGCGGCCGATTGTATCGGAATATTAATTAACATAATTATCGTTATTACCCGATAAAATTGTAAGTTTGAGATTGTGGAACGGAATGTTTTATACGTTGTTTTTTTTTTATGTGTCACTGTTACGGTATTGTTTATGGTAATGTCGTTTAGTACAAATTGATAGAATTATAAATGTGTAAGTTTAGATACAGGGTAATCGATATATCCAATAAATGAAATACCTATGTCAAAATATAGCGTGGACCAAACTATATTTATTGTAAGCATAAATAGTTATAACGTGATTGTCCTGATTGCGTTTCAATGTTTTTCAGCGCTACATAGCTTGTATCTAATCGAAATACCTAAAACAGTTACACTTTCCAATTCGATATTATAATAAATAACATAATATAACATCACGTCTGTATATTAATAGAAGGTGTAGGCAGAAGAGTGTAGTAAACTTCTAAGAGTCAGCAGTGATGTTATTGGTATATCCCAATATTAAATAGGGGTGAGCCTCTTGCCATACGTCGGGCACAGATCTGGACCTCGAGCGACTCTCGATAATTATAATTAAGAAAAACTTAATAATATTTTGCCCAAACTGGGTACTGAATCCAGGACTTCTTGCAACCACTCGACAAACGAGGCAGTAGTTATATATTAGTTAAGCATGTAGCGTCCTTCTAGCAATGACTACGGTGTAGCAGACTACGCTACGGCGTAGGACACTAAGTTTCGCTACACGTTACGCTACAATGTAGCCGAAAATATTACATCCCAAAAATAATTTCAAAATTTCACTTAAGTAATTTTTTATTATGAGACGAAAACGCTCCAATAATATGCGCGTTAACAATTTGCCAGCGAATTCTCGCAATTTTTGGCGCAAAAATATTTGAGACTCCTCGTAGGGTCATACGTGGCGTTTAATTACCATCCACTGTTCGCTTATGAAATTGCTCGATAGCTCTCTCAATCATTAAATTAATAAAATAGTTAATTTATCACATAAAATTTGGTCCAAGGATGGAATAAAATCATTGAACTTTAATTACGGAGTTATCTGTCAAAACAATGCAATAAGAATGAGCACGACAAACTCAACAAACTTAAAATGGTTATTTGAAGAACACAGAAACTATATTGACTATTTAACCTTTACATATTATTACGTATTGTTAATACGATACACAAAGTAAACATTGTTTGTAGGCAACATATATCAGAAACAAAAATTATACTCAACTGTGACGCGTTAGTTAAACTCGGGCGAGCTTATCCTAACAACCTGAAGCCGAAAATCACATGCGAATCAATAAAATCCCATCTGTTAAAACAAACAAAGCTGTAACGGGGAGCAACTAGTCACAATGGAGAACAAAAAATGAATAAAAATCCTCCGTAACTCGTGTGTGTCGCAAATTAAAGAGGGAAGCGCTTCGTCCAATAGGTAATTCAGGTTTACACCGGATGACTGATTACAGTTACTAACTGTAACCCTACCGAGCCTTTTTCATTTGAAACGTATCGTTGCGCAATTCCTAGCGGCCTTTAGAATTTTTTTAACTCACAATAACTTTTTAACTCACATAATTTTTTAACTCACATTATTATATGTTTATGTACCGACTTAACTCAGGTCTGTTTCTGTGTTGGCCCGGCTAGTTTCGGACATATACGGAGTCTTTCTTAATGTTCCTGCCAATTGCACCGAGGTCGCGGCGGAGACTGAACCACCCCGAAAAAGATAAACAGAATGTATCTTTACTAGTGTAGATATGCTCTGTAAACATATTAACTCATACATACATACATAGTTTAATCTTACGCATAATATCTTTTGAAATATATACTTATATCTTTTAAAATAAATATATAATAACTTTTAAAATAAAATAATCACATGTATTTGATGCGCACCGGCATAAAAATTTAAAGTATTTATGAGTTATAAACAAAAATGATTTAAATATTAATGTAAAATAAAAATTTAAATCTTCGTTGCGCGCCTTTCATAAATTATAACGCAGATCATCCCCCGTCCATGCGATAGGTAATTCAAATTAAAACCGGATGACTGATTGCTAAGGGAAGGTTACCCCTATCGCATCTGTTTACTTTTTATCAGCCACAGACGGTAACATTTTTTCATAATCAATGAATCGATGCGATGCGGTACTTATTCTATGGGAAATTAATGCAAATTTATCTCTTAATAAAAATAGGAAATGTATATGCGTGTTTTCATGTAATATTTAGTAGTTCGTATGTATAAAGCACTACAATATGATTACTTTTAATTAGATTTAGAAAAGATCCGCGATAATATACATACCTATCTTTTATAGATATAAAGCCACAATAAGGCATACATTTATTGAAAAATTGCAAGGTGATTTACGAGCCAACGAAAATTTTAAGGTGATTTCCAAAGCATTGCATATTAATCTATCATCATCATCATTATCAGCCTACTCCCGTCCACTGCTGGACATAGGCCTTACCAATGGCACGAAATAAATGAATTAATTATTAATCTTTACCAAAGAAAATTATTGCAATATGAGGACAGTTAGTATTAGCTAGTACCAGTCTTATTTTAAGTTGTAAATGCCTGGCTACTTTCACACGGTGAAATAGCCGCGTGTAGTCTACACGTGGCGCGGTTCCACATCCAGTCAAATCGGTTTACGATGAAAATAGGTGTAACGATGGTGTGGCTTGAGGCGAACTGTATACATGTTCTACCATCTATCATAAGATAAAATGGAAGCGTATTAGCATTTGTTCACCGAACTCTTCATAAACTTGGGGAAAACGGAACCATAGCGGTTTGAGAACAGAATTGCTTCTATCACTGGAACTTCTGCAGTCACCAGAATCTTATCGCTTTCACCATATTAGCACAACTTACGTATTTTCCATTTTATGTAATCCATTTAATTAGAATTTGTTGTGAACAGCCAGTATTAGGTAATAGTAGAATAAGACGAGACCACTTCCGAAACACGCCTAAAGCGACGATCCCACCGGACGTAACTCTTAATATAAACATAAACTTCCCAGTTCCGGCCGAGTAGCCAATGCATTCCGCGGTTGAAAGGCTAATTTCCCTTACCCGGCACCGCCAACAGCTCAGATGTTTAACGGAAGTTTTTCACGACTTCAGAACTTTTAATCCTATTTATCCAAGAGGACGCCGGCTTAGGGTTTACTTGGAGATGTTAAAAGAGCACTTGCCAAAATTTCCGTTCAATTTCTGCTGTGTATTATACCCGTTTAGCAATGAGAACGGAACGTTCCAGACTATTAAATTTTTACGCATCACTAACCCGAGATCAAATTATTATTCATTGGTTAGACGACAAACTATGCATACGTAAGAATCTCGAGCGCCGAAAGGGAACATAAAATTCCTTTGAGAGAAATAAATCTCGCTTAACTTTATTTGCAACGTAATTTGTGAACACTTTAATAAGCTGCTTAAGTAGTTACAAAATTTCAACTGTTGTGCTCGTTCTCGAAAGGATAACTTATAAAATTTTTTTCGAAGCATCTCAGTAACAAAATAAATTAAAATTGTATTTTTTTTTTCTTCTTCAAAACTAAGCTAAAATAGTTCTTATAGTTCAAACGGTTGTGAAAATGTCTCGTTATATTTTAGTGTTAAGACAGAATAATTTTGGAATTTGGATAGCAGATTCTTATGACACATCAATATGACACAGACAGAGAGAACGTTAACCAACTTGTTACGGTTCGGCAAGTCAAAATTAATGTCTTAAACTCTGAAGGATATTTAGAAGAGAGGTTAAAACATTTATAAGATGTTCACAGCCTATTATGTTTCCGTTTAACTCTACAATTTACTGAAAGTTGTTGAGATAAATAATATACTCTGCTACATAGGTACGTAGCTAATTAATCTTAATATAGTCATTTAATATAGTAAAGCGTGTGAAGATTATATATATTTATATACTTTAGGGAACTTATATTATCACTTCTCAGATAAAAATCAACTGACGCCTGGAATAACAACAAGTTGTTATATGTAGGATATGGTAGAAAATATTAAGGATTGAAGTCGCGTTCGCGTGTAATGTCACAGGTTATTATTTTCTTAGGAACTGTGGAAATATTATCCATTTCGTCCTTGTAGTGGTAGAAATTCGACATTGTGTGATAAATCGTTTTTTGTTTATTTAATAAATAAAAGCCAGTTTCAAAAAATTTGCAATTAGGTTAACAATTAAGACTTAATCTAGTGTGGTACTCTCGAGGTTCAATAAACTTTTGCCGTCAAAGAAGCAGACAAGAAACGTAGGTACTGACTTTTTATCGGTTTTAATAATTTATCTTATATTTATTTTTATTTTCATATATTGTTACTTAAAAATATACATACATCGGAAAAGTTTAAACAGAACACTATTTTATTTTATACTACATGACTGATGTGTCAGTGTCACAATGGATATTTGAATTACATCATTCCATTTTTTTTTTAATTTTCAAATATTTAATTACGAGAAATTTGCCTGATTTCATTTAAACCAAACACATAGCCACACCGTGTATAACAGTGGGCGATTGATTTTATAAGATTTCGCGTAAAATTAGAAAGACGCCATTTGCCTATATACAGGCCTACATATAAAACATTTACAATAATTAAACATTTTACCTATATGCCGAAACATTCTTTGGTAGAGCATACATACCTCATCAATACAGCATCAATACATCAATACTATTACACAATTATAAAGTTTGAATCTTATATTTTCCTCGTAGAAATAACTTTGCAGCGCAGATAACAAGAAGTAAAGAAAAGAACTAACGATACTTCTCGAACGAAAGAGTCGCAATCAGCTGTTAGATAAAGTTCGACTCGCCGAAGCGCACAATCTAAAATTGTGCGAGAACAGTTTAAAAATGTAGCCACCTGCTACACTGTAGGACTTTTAAAAATCAACCGAGCACCTTTACCTGAGGTAGGACTCACACGGCTTTCCATTCATACTTTGTTACATAACACCCCCTTTCAAGAACATTCACCCTGTCATAATTATCTTGCATACTACTATCGTTGTGGAGGTTCCTTTTTTTTTCGGAGAATATTCATGCCAACGGGAGCATAAAATCGTCCTGAAATGTACTCTTTAAAAATGTTTGCCGAAATACTTATTATATTTTCAAAATAACTGTGTCATAATATTATAATAATAAAAAAAAATTGATATTATAATCTGAGGTTTTCTCGGGACATTACGATATGGGATTCTTCTAGAAAAGCACAGAGGGAGCTCTACTTCTAAGCCAGCAAAGCATTGGCCACTCCCCGGGTGTTGCAAATGTCCATAGGCGATGGTGACCACTTACCAGCAGGTGGCTTGTTTGCCTATTTGCTAGGCTAAATATATAAAAAAATATAATAAGACATAAAAGACTCAACTGTGATAAAGACAGATGTAACAAAATAGCTGTTTCAAAAAAAGATCAATGTAATGTAACCACGATGATATAACATTTATGTCTCTGGATAATGCATAATGCATTATGGAAAATGTACATCCATTTAATAAATAAACGAAATTTTGATTAATTATAACCATCATCTATAATTGAGTTTTTCTATCTTCAAATCGCCAAAAGTAGAACGGAGTTTCGATTTGTGCCCGGTATATGACAATAAACTCACCTCTAATTCCATGCTGGGGAAACATGGTGGAACATGCCTAGTGAACTGTGAAAGTGTGGCTACCCCTTGGGAGAAATACAGGCTATTGGCAAAATAGGAGAAAACACACGTGAAGTTATATTGTTGTTTCATGTAACCATCGTATATCTACCTGAAACTATGTAACGGTACGAGTACGTATAATGTTCGAGAAGCAAAATACGAGTGAGAACCTATATTTGTTTATTTGCGAGTGGGTATTTAAATTCCAAATAAGGTAGATCTACCTGAGCTCAGTAACAGCCACGTTACCTCCCCTGAGGGTGAAGTTATCTTTTAGTCTCTACCACACTCTCATGTTTAGTAGAATATATTTAGTATTTTTATGACTTTTAAGTATATATCCGACATTGCATAATACAATTCACAATTATTAGATATCAATCAAACAAAAAAAATCCACAATAAATCAGTACTTTTGATATAATTCAAAATAAAAAATTCTTAAATGATTGCACGGGTTTGTGTATGCATTTTGCACTCGGTGTATTCTGCTTACCCTGTAAGGGACCTGACGTGATTAGGATTCCTTTTATTATAATAAAATAATAATGATAATAGACTCATCGTCATGACCGATAACTGTTGAAGTAAACGTTTTCTGGAGTGAAGATCTCGTCTTGGCAAACGTAGCGTAGGATGCCCTCCAGCTAGGTGGAGTGACGATATACCCAGTGGCTGGCAGCGGTTGGATTCGAGGAGCTGAAGATCGAGCTCAGTGGCGTGCTATTAGATACGCCTATGTCTAGCAGTGGACGGGAGTAGGCTGATGACAATGATGATGGTGACATAAATATTGATTTTACCAATTTAATATGTCTATTAATTTCCAAATTCTATACCATTTCATTAATAGTATTAGATTAATTTCGTACATAATACGGCATAATAACCCGATCTGATTATAGGCTCGTAACAGCTAGGCAAATCCCGTCCCGTGGGACAGTTAAATTAATTCCTGATTGACAGTTACATTATGTGGTTTATGCAGAACGTCGTGTAATTACGCAAGTGGTAACATGACCGTAGAAATACCTGCTCATTTGAATCCCGTTGTTAAGTATATAAGTCGATAGGCTAATTGAATGAATGTCAATAATTTGAAAGTGTTTTGTGAAATACTTAATTCTTATTTACAAGAAATATAACACCAATCGTATAGTTTTCCTAAGGTCCACAAGCCTAAAGGGTACATTTGACAGTTTTTAAAACCTTTACCCCTACAAGCGGTAGGGTTGAGAGTTTTAGGGTTTTAATAAAAATAAAATATCTATAACAGCGTTTAGACATCAAACCGGTCGTCTGATGTCTATATTGGGTATATAAAATCAAGGGCAGAGCGTGGCAGTTGTCGATTCTTACAAAAAAAAACGAAAATCAATAACGTTAACTATTCTTCTCGAAATTTCCCGCTCAATTTTAACAAAACGTCATACGGTAGAGTTTTCGATAATGATGATAAATGCGCGCCATCTTTTACGTAGATAAAATTTGTGGACGACAATTGGCTTTTAAGCTGGCAATGCATTTCGGGATCGGAGATGCATCGCTGACTTCACTAGAGACGGTCTTTAGATAACGGTAAATCGGAGGATTACAGGTTGAAAACTTTCGTCTACAGTCTGTGGTAGGAGGGCTAATTTGAAAATGTTATCCGTAACGTAACATCTCACGTGTAACTCTTCAAAGAGGTAGCCAGAGGTGTGTAATACACTTCAAAGTTTCACCAGTTACGATATACGTCATATTATGGGATAGATGGTGAGTATTTTAATACGCCGGGGATGTGATTCATAAAATTTTATATGTATTACCAATTCTAAAATCGAGATGTTAAAATCTATAATTTCCACTAGTTTAATTAGAAAACCAACGATTTCTCGTTACCGATAAAAATATTTCTCTTCATACCTATATTTCTTTCTAATCACGAGGTATAGGGGTCGATGACTGCATTATATCACCCTCTGCTTGCATAAAAGGAACCCGCAATTGCTGAATCACGAATGAAAAATGTAGGCGTGTACCTTTTTGCATTTAATCAAGATTTATAGTGAACCATAGGTGCGTCCATAGGGCACTTGTTTCCCATTCATGTGAATTATTAATTCAATAACGATTGGGTAGAACGAAAGCTTCTTGAATCGCAGAGTGCTTGCTACGGGCAACCAATTTCTATATAAACCTACCTCATAGCATATTGGGTCCCCGCGTTAATAAATAAAAGCCAACCTTATTCATTGAGACGGTGTAAACTTTTCTCTAGAAATTCTCACTCTTAAGGACATAAATAAATTCACCTCGTATATTACCCACCGACCCTACACACAAACTTACTTAACAGATCGTCGCCAACCCTCTCCGTAATTCCAATATTTCCTGTGAGTAAATTAAAATACACATCGGTTCTGATAAATTAATTAATAAATGCAAATCAAATACAATCAGCTTAATTGAGTACTGAGAACGGTATATCACTCATAACACACGAATTTCGCAATTGCTGCATCCAATAAATTACTAGATATAATTATGTGACCATAAATGTTGTACATTAAAGAAACGAATAGTTTCTGTCAAAAATATGTTTTAGACTATTTTGTATTTTAGTTGGTTTTGTAATGTGATATTTTTATTATTTTAGTTCAGTTTTGTTTTTTCAATTTTAACATCTTATTTTGTAGTTTTTCCATAACCTTTAATTTTTCTAAGCGTGTTTATTTCTGGTATTTGAAATTCGAATTTGTCATTTCTTCATTTCAGTCCTTAGCTAACAAAAAATATATGATTATTATTCATTTATTTTACATTACTGTTTTTTGTTTTGCACAAAATATTTATTATCCGACACGATTACTGAAGTTTACATTGAAATCAAACGCTAATTATTATTAATTAGGGTTAATTTAAGGCATTATTAACGTAATTAAACTGCAGCAATTAGCACATAAATTTATTCCTGTTATAGGATATAAATAATTGAAACAATAACTGAAACAATAAATTTGATTTTTTTAATTTATTTATTAAACACGTTTATATGTCGCGTTTTTTATTTTTATTTATTTTCCACACTTACTTCGTTATGCGGAACCAGTTACATGGGAGTAAGTTATACAAAACAAAAAAATAATTATCACATAAATCAGCTACTTCCAGCTTACATAAAGAACGAAATCGAACCCAGCACCGCGGAAAACCGACAAAGTATAACGTTAAAGTAAACGTTATATCATTATTTTAATCTCCGAAGGGGTAGGCAGAGGAGTGTAGTACACACCACATTTCACCAGTTACGTTTAAGTTCTATGGAATAGGTGGTGAGTCTATTTGAACCCGAGATTTGAACCTCGCGATCGGCAGTCGCGCTTGCAACCACTCGACCAACGAGGCAGTCAACGTTAAAGTATATTATTACATTAGAAGTAATCTACTTTTTTATTTATTATGTTTCGTATTTTATTTGTACATATGTAATTTATTTTCTAAT
>DWFV01000586.1:0-13600 GCA_018246775.1 Parelbella machaon machaon
GCATCATCACAATCAGAACCAGCAAATACTGAACGGTCACGGCATAGCAACCGCGTCAGTATCAACTGCGACTGTCGTCAACGAGGCCAGCGGGAACGCTGGGGGCACGTACTTCACTCACGGACACACACACTACACGCAGGAGAGACAGCACACACACGCGCATCATCTGTGCCTCATGTGTAGACAGGAGTTCGTTAGCAAAGCGGAGTTCATGTTCCACGTGCGAGGACACTTTGAGGGTAAAGTGAGTGATATCGCGGCCGCAGATGTGTTAGCCCGTTCGTTAGTGGACAACTCCGGACTGTGCACCTGAGTCGGGGCCACAGCCAACGGCGTTTTTCAAACTGACGCCTGCGGCAAGGCCATTCTACACGAAGACACGATCATGTTGAAGTTCTGAGACCTAAATGACGTTTGTGACGACAGTACACTGATTTTTTATACAGAGACGACTAATTAATATGTGATTTAGAATTAGTTTTCTAGGTATTTTAAGATATTAAATTTATTTGCTCGTGAAGCTGAACCTCGGTTTGGGCTTTTGTTTTGTACGTTTATTGCATAATGTTAATATCTAAATGTGTAATTTATTTAATAATACCTGTATCTATCATATGTTACTTATTACTTTTGATAAGCGGCTAATAGTGTTGTCATAGATATTTCACTTTTTTTTTTAAATCTCTTCGGTAATCTCTTATCGCGACAACATTTTCTGTTATCGACCAACCATTATTGTAGCACGTAAATGGGTTGTGATACTTATTAAATTATTATCGTGGGAAAATATTGGTGTATCTATAGTAACAAAGCAGGTGATACAAATGAACTTCAAGTGGATTAACTTACCTTATCGTTTTTCAATACCTACCTTGTGCTAGTATTTGAATTGTTTTTAAACAATTCAACCTTCTTATTTTTAATTGTGAATACTTTAATTGAAAAGTTATGCTTTTAAAACCTTTATAAACTTATTCTATGTATTAGTATGAATCTTATTATATTGATGATTAGTGCCGGCACAAAGACTACGACATCATTAATGATATAAAAGTATCTACATAATATATTAAAAATACTTAAAATTTCGTAACTAATTTCTATCAAATATATTGCATTACGAAAATGCCGTTCCGAACCGATATTTATAAATAATTATTATAGCAATATTTAACTGGTAATATGTACATGTTTGAAGTTTTCCTTAATAGGTACATAGGGTATATAATTATTCAATATAATTATTTAGAATTAAGGCAAATCAGGATGAGTGGTATCTAGTCATTTTGTAAATAAAACTGATTTTAATTACGTAATATTAGTCTGGTTAAGACTGGACAGTATTTAAGATTGAAAATATTAGGATTACACGTATAATAACTTAGAAATAACATACTACGATAATATTTAAATTTTATCTTAGTTTATGCTAAGTATATAATTAATTTGTTGCTAGAAACACAATGTTTATGGCACGTCTGTTCTAATAGGACGAGAAATTCTACAAGTTTTGACAAGAGGAATCTTACCAATGCATACCTACAATTATAATTAATTTGCTAGGTAAATCTTAATGCTTTTGGTTAAAACTGTCAAGTGTAATAAAATGGTTACTTAAGTTCGTCAATAAAGGGAATGTTACCGTTTATACTACAGCTCCTAAATATTTATTGTTCGCGGTAAAATACAGGTGATTGCTAAAGAGTTTTAATATCCTAAATTCGACCGTAAGTCAGTAATATCAGCAAATTTACCATCTTTTTCTAAATCGAGTTTTATTATAACTCAAACATTCATACAGCAATAACGACTTAGGTTAAGGGGTCATTCAATGACACTGGAGTATAGTTGCATAAGATTTTTAAATTGCATCGCTGATTTTTTTTTAACTAGAACAATTATTTGCATCGCTTGCTATATAGGTTTATTTAAATGAGATAATATTTATTTGGAGTGATACTTAGTTATTTGTAGTTAAGGAATGTGGAGCGGTCGTCTAAAATGTAACTTCGATACTGGGTCAAGCTTGCAGTTCTTTTTTAACGTTCCACTATTAGACACTAGTTTCCTTGCAGAATAAGTAAGAGTAAAGCTGCCGTACTACTCATAGCTAAGTGCAAGTTGGTAGAATTTACAAGCTTCTGAAAATTCTGTGTAAGTATAATCATTATTAAATATTTTTTACAGTCTTTGCGCTAGTCTTCACAAAAACCCGTCACTTTAACTGAACTGCTAAGAAATAATATAATTACCAAAAAATTTGCAAAATACGTAAGACATAGCAATTTTTGATAGCTAAGTTTTAAAATGCCTTATGTAATTGATAATTAATTTAATGGGTAAATCTGTACGCCTGTAATCCCTGAGCGGATAGGCAGAGGAGTGTAGTAGATAGATAGTGAGGGCACACATAGCACCTAATGATACAACACCTACTCGATATCGAAGTTACATTTTGGCTTTTATTTAGTAAGGTATGGCCATACGTAATTTTGTACGAGCATTTTGCAAATTTTGTTTCGTTAATGTACGAGTATCTCCAAATCAAAATGTATTTATTGTGCTTTTTAGCGTGAACTTAAAATACTTGGGTTTTTATGTAAATTCGTGTAAACCTAACAAGATTGTTGTTTAATAGAAATATATTCACGCATAGTAAGCTTAAAAAACATATATGTTACAGCATCAGTTACTATATTTCTATGGTAGCTTGTAGTCTATATTGCTTTTCGCAAATCCCTTGTGAAATACAATCAACTTAACTGTACCCCGTCTTTCATTATTAATTTATAATAATGCTTCTTCGCACCGAACAGGTCCTTACTAGGGTACGAAAACTGATCATGTATAAATATAACAGCATAAATATAATAGCAGTATTTATTTGAATTTTGTAATAAGATTACTTTGAATAAGATTTTTCGTTCCTTTTTTAAATGTAATACACCATGTAATGATTATACGTATATAGATTACGTGTGGTTTACGTATATGTATAAGGAAAATTCAGAGCACGATGGATGTTACAAATTCGAGTAGGCATAGGATCGGTTGATGAGTTCGCAGAAGCGGAATAGGTGGGACATGTATGCAATACATTGTAGTTTAAACTTTTATGTATATATGCATATAACTCTGTGTGATGTATTCTGCTAGACATAAGGTTAATACTTTTTTGAAAAGTATTCATGCCATTAATTATCGGATATATACTAGATATATGCAATAAGTTTAATGTTTTGTTTATCATATTTAAATATAGATTTAAGCTATGTCTGAATTTAAGCGGTAAGCGGTGTCGAAACGGATTGGGGCCAGGTACCAACGTCACCTTATGTGTATATACGATAGTATAACAAGTTCTAGCTGTAAGAAGAATATAATATAATAATGATGACGAGTCAAAATCTCTCAAATGCGATCGAATCTTTATTTGTTAAATTTTCTTTTAAAAATATTCGGCAGCAGAAGCAACAGAATTCTGTTTAACACTTAACTGGTAGCACTGTTTAACATTTTGCTTGACCGTTCGATTTTTGAATTTGGAAAAGTTAATCGTTCCATATTGTCGTTTAACTTTTCCAACTTTTTCATATATCTCTATAGGGCTATGTTAAGTCATTATTGTTTTACCATTTGCAAGCCTGTGTCCAACCTTCTAATTAAAATTGAATACAAAAACTTTAACATGAACACGGTGTCATAACAATTTGTCTTAGCTATATAACAAAATTAAAACAGATGTAAATTTTTATGTATCTTTATACTCTTACTATAACATAACTAAAAATATTTATATTAAGTAAAACAAAGTAAGAATAAGTCTTATATAGTGAAATGCATGTAAGGACCGAACTATATTCATTATTTGTATAGGTACTAAGAATATTAATGTTTACAAGTAGGTACATATTATTACGTGTGATCTAATGAAGAATGAATCTAATCATAGTCTGATTAACTATTGGATTTGAACGTAGCTCACTTTACTTTTTATTATAATAACTTATCGTACTCTGCTTAATTTTTATTAATCTATTTAATACTAATTCGTGTATACCGTAACCAAAACTGCCAACTGCAATAATAACGCCAATTCATACTTACATCTAATCGCTACATAAATATAAACGCCTAACATATATAATAACAATAATATCGAATATATTAAAAAGACATATTAATATGTAATATTGTAATAAGACATCTGCAACGAATCGAAATAAGCTTAACCGATAGTGCAGTTTATTTACTAGTACCAGTTATTTGATAATATACCTACAATATTTGTAAATTAGCAGATGTAAATATGAGTGGAGATTTTACATTTTTATATAATTAATTTCATATATGATGTAATAGTTCACAATAATGTTATATTAAGTTATACTTATATCACAAATTTAACGATGTACCTACTATTAAATTATGTATAGGTATAACGATTGGCTTTCGAAATGATCTCAAACGCGTAGTTGTGTAGTTATTAAAAAATAACGACCAAAGTAGATCTATAAAATGTAAATATTTATGTCAATATATTCCAGGTCTTAATGTAAGTAGAACATAATTAATCATTTCGTATTGTAGAATAAAAATAGTATTCAAATTAACTATTTTCTGAGCCGGTGTGTAAATTGCACCGTTGATATGTAACTCATTTAATTCTTAACGAACGTTATTATTATTTTATTAATATTTGTGTATCGGTGATTAATAATTAATGAATAGCTCCAATAACTTCCTATGTTTATTTACATTTTTACACATAAAGTAATATTAAAACGAAACAAATTGATGATTTTTTTAATGAGTTTTATTACGAAAATAATTCTGTATTTGAAACATCTTTGTTTCGGTTTGTGTTGTAGCCAACGGTAACATTAGTTTAAGTTTTAAACTGTCAATATCTAACAGCATGATTTTCTGTAATGTGAATAATTATCGTGAAAAACTAAGCGCAACTTTAGAAGCAATAAATATTTATAGCATATCGTTAACGAAAACTAACTGTAAAAAGTCTGTAACTATTGTCGCGATGTATTATGTACATGTAATGTAAAATGTTAGAAAGAATTGTGGGAATAAAAAAGGGAATATTGAATAGTGGTTTAATTTGATCCAGTTCCAAATAGTGATTAAAGTTCGGTGCTTGCTACAGATAATCAAAAATCAATATTTCAGTAACTAACAGACTGTATCCGACACATACATGTACTTGAAAAGTGCCCATTTCAAGAAGAAATAAGACCGAATACTTTCACAGGCGACCCTAATTAAAATGTTTTTAGACTATTTAAAGCGTTGTCCTCATTGACTAATGCTTCCAAGGTAGCGACGTGTTAGTTTGTATCCAATTGGTTTTACCCATTTTTTTATGTTCTAAACGTCTCTAACGAGGCATTGAGGCAAAATGGCTGGCAGTGGTTGGATACGAAGAGCAGAAGATTCAGTTCATTGGTGTGCCATCGGAAAGACCTATGTCCAGCAGTGGACGGGAGTAGGCTGATAATGATGAATTATTCATTTTTCTACTGTACATATACTTTAATACTTTACAAAAACTGCGAAGCAACAGAAATCTGTCTGTTGATTATAATTTGTATAACATAACAAAACTCATTTATAGTAAGCGCACCTTTTCCGTAACGTGATATTTATTTTCTTGGCAACGTGATTGCTTTGACATAAAAAGTAACAAGCTCTGTCAATAAAAATCCAATGTACGTGTGAGACCCAAAATTTTATTAAAATTATGAGTTGAAGATAATTTCTTCGAAACAAATTATTAGTATTCGGACAATTATCCACAGGTATGAAAATTAATATTATAACGTTTGATTTTTACATAATTAATGTACTTTTCGTTTTATAGAAGTTTAAGTGCAGCCTCCGTGCATGCAAGTTTAAAATTATCAAAAAAATTATCGTATTTTATATCAGAGTTTAACTTATAAAACCTACGATATATCAGAATAATCCTGTCGTAACAGAATGAGAGATATGTCCTTTTCGTGTATTAAAATAATTTTGACGGCTATAGGTATATCTAGCAACCAGCGATCTCACACACACACAACAGATGCCATAAAATAATGCTAAAATTACCTGTCCATGAATTGATACATACATTCGTACATTACGGCTGACTGAGCTGGGACTTGTGAATTTTATTTCTTATGTATTTAAGGTGTTACAAAATTTAAAAAAAAAACATCTTTTTAAATAACACGCATTTTATATTTTCCTAATCTATATATCTATAGCTCTTAGAAAAAAAATATTTCATTACTTTATAATGCGTTTATTCTGGGGTAGTAAATATAATAGTCGTATATTAAGATCCTTAAAAAATAGAAAGAACCGTCAAAATATATAGTAGTCGTACATATAATAAATCCTCAAAAGATCGAAAAATCGAAAATACCAATTGTCGACCTACAGCGATATTTATCTCTTAAAGATTATGAAACGTTTCTTTTAACACAAAAATCCTATAGATAGTATCTGGAATATATGTATTTACCAGGCCAACGACTAACGAAGACTTTCTTTTAATATTGGTCAGCTATTTTTATTTTATATTTTAATTCTTCGTATCAATGACAAGCTACAGCAAAATGAAGGCTTACAATGTTATAAAAATGACAGTGGACATGTGGCAACATCCAACTATTTGTTGCATGCTTTTTTTCGTGTTAGGAAGTTGCAACATTAGAATAGGTTTCACGTAGAAGTATTTCCAAGAGATTATGACATGTGACAGTTTCTTTAAAGAGGCGACAAAAGAGTACTAAACCTGGTAATGCATTGCCAACTGGAAGAGTTGGCGTAGGGTTGAAAATATCTATAGTCGGCAATAACAATACATAGCCTGCCTATGTCAACAATATTTATATTAAGTCAATATGTATATCAATGAACTATTTTCTTTTTTGCATTTATTTTATTTAATTTTTTCAGTGGTTGAATAATTATTTCTAAAATGCAGAACACTCTGATTAAACTTAAATTTATGCCTCTAGTAAAGCAATTTCAACACGATAGTACAAAGTACTGTCTAGAAATAGTACCAGACGTGTCGAGTATTGAAAACCTTGACAAAGTCGAATGGAGTGAAGAAAAAGAACTAATAGAGTACAGTGTGCCAATAACATATAAAATTATTCTAAAAAAGAGTATTGCAGAGCAGAATGAAGACAAAATATATTATTCTTGTATAGACTTAAGGCGTTATACTAATTCTAGTCTGGCTTGTGGTGATGTAACAAGAGTTGCTAGTGACAATTTTACGCTAAGCAAAGTTACCACCAATTTGGAACAAAGTATAATCCTAGCAGAGCGTTATAAATTACATAAAGAAGTAGAAGAAAAAAATGTTTTTTGTACGGAAAGATTTCCTATGGATAAAAATAGCGTCAGTTGTTTCGATAAAAATATCCCCGAATCTATCATAATTACCGAAGACTTTAATGAAATGTGCCTGATACCAAAAACAATTGGCAAAGGTATTAAATTAAGATTCATGTTAATCATATTATGTGTGTATCAGTGTACATTATATTCAACTTCTTATTTTTAGGCGATGAAACACAAACCATAGAAAATACCAGTGCTTATAATTGTCATAGTAGAATTAATTTACTCGGTAATAATAAACAAGTAAGGCAGATTTGTACTGAAAGTACAGTATCTAAAGAAACAATTACCGATATATCCGAAATAAAAACCAGCAAAGAAAAACGAGAGAAACTTACAATTTCTTCTGTTTGCACTCTTAATGCGGTAGATTTTACAGGTGTATGCAAAGAAGCTGTAAAAAGTAATTCTAAAATATGTGCGAACTATAGTCTAAGATGCAAGAGAGATAGTAAGACTAATAACGTCAACGGGTACCATGGAAGTTATAGCAAGACTATGAAAAGAATATTACCGGATATGCGAGTTGCTTATTTTATGATGACTGTAGAAAATGAAATACTGCCTTTAAAAATAATGCTCAATCAAATATATCAGAAATGTGCATCATTAGGATTGCTATGGAAAACCAATCTACCCCCAACTATTCAACCAAATAAAAATAATGTTTATAACAACAACCAAAGTATACCAAAATATAATCGTGTGCTATATTCAATTGTATTTAAAGAATGATTTTTGAATAAATTGAAAGAAATCAGTGGATATTCAAACAATTAATATAATGTTGTATAAAGTGACCGTATAATTTGTAATGTATAATCGTAAATATATGTAATTTACTTATGTCTTACTTTCGTATAAATAATTTATAAAAAAATATAATATTTTTATAATGTCTTTTATTTTATTTCTCTATGTAAATGACATTTTACCGTTTCAAGTTTCAATTATCTCTATTTTAAGTTTTTGAAAGTGATGGGTAGCAAATTATGATGGATCAAAAAAATCAAAATTGGTCGTTTGAAGTTGTGACAATTCCACAACAAGAGAATAATGCCTTGGAACTGCCTACTGCTACAACAAAAACTACTCCGGTTAAAGTCAAAATTAGAATGAAGAAAGCAAATAAAAAAGGCGCTCTTCGGCACGGAGTTATCTCTATGCCGAAAATGACATCAACCAATGAAAATACTGAGAAAATTTGCGTGGTTCACAGTGATCAAACAATAATGTCTTTTAATATGCTAATGGAAACGGATACTAAATCAAAGTCATACCATAAACAGCAAAATAAGTTCTTCCATTTATTCAAATCAGGTATTTACAACGTATTATTTTAAATCTAAAAAAGTTCTTTAATTTGTGCGAATTAGATGGCATCATCCTTGAGAGTACAGGTGCCCAAAAAAAACAAATACTTGCATTATTTCATTTTGGCTTAAAGAACATCACAGAAACAGTAAACACGTGTCTAATGTTTGGTTTTAATTTCATCTTCAGAACAACAGGACTTCCTTGAACTAATCATAAATATTACAAGTGTAATTTTAAATAGGAAAAATATAACATTTCAATATCTAACAGCTTTGAATACCATTTGAAAGATCTACAAATACCATTATTTTGTATTACAGGGAAATGCTTAGGCACTCAAGATGAAGATGAAAATGACCCTCCTTACGTGCGTGCGACTCGTGTTCTGTCAAATGAAGTTAAAACAGACAGTCCTCCATCAGTGAAAAACAAAAAAAAAAATATATTAGAACCTAAATTTGATTCTAAATTTACAAAGGAAATTACTAAAGTACCTGTATTTTTAGGAAAATGTAAACCAGGTAACTGTAAAAACTTGTATTAATGTATGCTTAGTTTTTGATTACTTTATTTAACGGACCGCTTACTTTTTATAGGTGGCTGCCTGGATCCACCATTCGGTGAGGATAAATACGAATATCGCCTGTCAGCCCATGAAAAACAAGATATGAAAGAAAAAGAAAATAGTCGAAACATTCCTCCTGACAAAACGGAACATAAATCTGATATTACCGAGAAAACATCTAGTTCTGTGCCAAAAATTGAATCTCAAGAACCAGATATCAACTCTTCCTGTATGCTATATAATGCAACTTCTAAAATAAGTTTATTACATCACAAGCAGTCTGATTCAATTATAACGTACCCACCTGAAATATCTTCTGAACGTATAGGACTTTCCGGTAAGAGTATAATACGAAAAACTAGTGCAGCTACAAGCAAGACTTCCAGCGAATTAACTGATACTTATTTCATGCCACCCAAAATAAATTACCGAAAAATTTCCGATAAAAATAAAGACAATAAAGATGGAATAACATATGTACGTAAATCTAAAGACATCGCAAGTTCCGAGTACAAAGAAACCGACCTGTTATTACAAGAAAACAACTTGGTCATTGATATATCTAATATATCAGGAACAATAGAAACAATAATACAGTCAGAACGTAAGCTTTCGCAACTTGTTGGAATCCCTGAGAGCACAACACAAAATAATCAAATAAAAGTACAACCAACTTCTTTAAGGACCGATGAAGTTAATGAATTAAATGTACCTGAAGATATTATTTTTTATTCACAAGGAAAACCGCAATCAGTAAATAGTTCCTTAGATAATTTCCAACAATCTGAGATAGAATCTTCAAAAATAACAAAAAAGAAAAAACCAAGCGCTGGCGCAATGAATAACACGTCAAATATTGAGAAAATAACGAATGCTATGAACAATAGCATATTCATGCCAGTCCCAGTGAATAACACTTTACGTGAATATAATGGTGACGAGGTGCAATTAAAACATATCGCTAATTTCGAAAAAGAAACTAACAAAGACGTGACACACGCTGTCAGTGAAAATATAACAAAATCATCATTTTCAAACAAAGATCTTCAAACATATCCCCTCAATGAAGTAATTAGTACCAATGGTTCGGTTTCAGAAATCAATGCTTATACAAACTTACAAAATATTGATGACACAATTATTGACATTCATAGTAATCATAATACAATTGCTAATTCTGATATATTATCAAAATTATCAGACAATGTATCATTCCGCAACAAGTTACGTGAACTATTAACCTTAGATTCATTCAGTGATGTAAAGTCGACTAGCTCAAACATAGATGTTACGAAGAAAGAAGACATAGTTGATAAAATCTTTCAAAAAAAATCTGACGAAATGCAGTCGTCAAAAGCTGAACTGCAGCCCACTGAAAACAATGGTTCCAAATATAATGATAAATTGCAAACATATAATTCAAATGAAAATAAGAAAAACAATATAATTGAAAACGCAAATGAATTTGAAAATATTAGTCAAATGGCATTAACTGCGAATTTACAAGGAAATAAAGAAAAACTATCTAAAATGTCTCTACATGATCTGAACAAATACACGATGCAAGCCAACAAGTCACAATCAACGGATTTGAATGTAAATAAAAACATTGAAGATTTAAATCAAATTGAAACTATTACTAATATACCAAAACATTGTGAAGAAGTCAATGAGAATCTCACAGATATTAGTGACCATATTAACATTAACGGAATGAGTGATATTAAATCAAAACCAAATCAGACTGTTACAGGTATAGATTCTACCTTAAGTGTCATACAAAAAATTGCGTCACGCTCTTCTGAACGGTTAGAATTAGAAAGTCAAGAAAATAAATTTTCATCTAAATACGATAACATTAAAATAGATTCTATATATAGAGCTAAGACAGAAGGAAACAATGTGGAAACCCTAGATAGCATGAAAAGAGAAAAATTGGAAATACATGAAAATGAATTAGATGACAACATTGTTAATACAAAAGATGTTTCATTACCCACTCCTGATATGAAAATTAAAACAAGTGATAGAGTAATTTCTAATCAGAGAACTATGCCCATACAAAATGAAATTAATCAGACAAAACAAATTGAAGATACCACTGAAATAAAGACCGATAGTTTTCCGCAAACCAAATTCCTTCGAAGTGGTGATACAGGCTTAAATGAAAATAGTGACAATATAATTGAAAAAGACAATACAGTAAAACAAGACAACACTTCAGAAAAAGCAATATTTTCACATCTTTCTAATTATTTACCTTATAACTATATTGCCCCATTTAATACGGAAAACACAACATCAGTTGAAAATACTCCAATAAAAACTGGAACAGAAAAGATAGATACTGGTAAAAATTGTGAGACTGGTGACGCAAAACAAAATTTTTTATTAATTTCAAGTCGATCGACTTTAAATCTTAGCATTAATAAAGAAGAAGTGTCAATAACTGAATCACTGAATTCACACACAATACAATTATCGAACATAAAAAATGACGACGCTAGAATAGAAGAATTTGATACGTTACAACAACGTGATGTTAACGTTGAAAGCGATGGTAAAAAATTATCATATTCTTCAGAAATAGCTAACGATTATACAAAAATAAAAGTAAATCAGGATACAAAGAATGAGATTCCGATGTCGTTGGATGATAAGAAACTTTCACAAATTTCATTGCGAGACGTTGCAACGAAATCTATAATTGTAGATTTAGGATTTCAGATGTACTTAAATGACAACAAGGAAACTATATTAAAAACTTTCGATGTATCAAAAAACCCAGATCGGATGCCAAATGATAGTATATCTGTAATGAAGTCAGTGTTAAATTTAAGTGACAACAACAAATTGCTATTTGCAATTAATTCTGAAACAAAACTTACTATTGAAATTAATAAGAACAGTGGTTACATAGACAATGAAGAGAGGTCTTTAAAAATAAAAGGTACAGAAATATTTTTTTAATACTTGTTTCTTTCCATATATTTTGCGACCTTCAGTCGTGAGTTATCAATGTAACAATTTTATTTTGTTTTGAACATAGATTTAAATTTAAACTTGAACATTTTACTCTACCAACGCTTCAAATGATGATTTTACGCAACACTCCTACATAGTTAATAAACATCAGATTAGTGTAAAAAGCATACAATCATTGCAAAAGTCTTTGGGCGTCATTTATGAAAACGACCTTGTTCCAGTAGAAAAACTGATTAGAAATCTGATAGTAGAAATAGACAGCATATCTAAGTACAGAAGTCTAACCAAGAAAAAGTTTATCGCCTCAAAGAAGATGAAAGTATCAAAACCTACATACTATCATAAAAGATGTGGATGCTCGAAAAAATGACATAAATCGATTAAAAGATTATTGCATTTAACTTTCACATTTAAATCTGTAAATTAAAGGAAAATATAAATTCATATACCTACACTTCTTTTTTTACTAGTATACAGTATGTGCACATTTGAAGTTTAGGAAACTTTAAAAATTTAATCTTTATTAAGAATATAAAGAAATGTATATACCTATTTGGAGCATGTGACATAAATCTCAATATAACTAGGCGGATCGTAAGATAACGCTGTTTTCATATCTTTATTTAATGTGCACTAGTGTTTTATGGTTATTATATTCGATAACATGGAATCTCTGGGGGAAATATTTATCTGTCTTCTGTTTATCTTATGTCACATTAAACATCGTTTAATTAACACGTGGAAAATTAGTTCTGATTTTTAATGTTCTATCAGAAGATATTAAAAATAAGAGAGCCGTCTGTGTACACATGTTAATACGTGCTGTGAATGTGAATATACAAAATCGTTAAGATTCCTTGTTGTTGGATATTTCTATTGCTACAATAACAACTTTACCATTTATTAGGTAGGTATAAAGATAATTAAAAGAAATGTGAAATTTTAAGCAAATATATAAATCGAGAAAAGCAAGCTCTGTTAATACTAAGTTAAGCTCGTCACTTGCAATGTACATTTTTTTTAAATTGCTTGCTTAATTTTATAGTGATAATATTATGACGACTACAACAAACTGTTGTCACTGTATCACTGCCTCGTTGGACGAGTGGTTGCAAGCGCGAGTGCCGATCGAGACATCCTGGATTCAAATCCCGGGTCGGGTACTATTGGAATTTTCTAATTTAGGATTTCTAGTAGTGACTCGGAGCCTGCAGTTTGCCCGATGTATGGCAATAGGCTCGCCCCCTATTCTATGGGACTTAAACATAACGTGGTGAAACGTGGGAGTGTACTACACTCCTCTGCCTACAC
>DWFV01000587.1:0-13598 GCA_018246775.1 Parelbella machaon machaon
CTGTCGCCGACCGGGAACTATTTGTTACCAAACAATGCCTTATCGCCCATCGACACAACAACTACAAACAAGTGAGCACCTGACACTCGATAAAACATGTTGGAGTGGTTACGTTGAGACACTGGGCAAGGCGCAGGTGCTGCGGCCGGGGACCGCGCGGTTAAACACTTCGCTTAAGCCTCGCTGGTGTCACGCAAGGCACGATATTCACGGTAAGACTTCAATTGAAATTGACCAACACGTGACTCACGCCTGTCATCCCATAAGGGATATCCCATGGAATAGGTGGTGAGCCTATTGCCATACACCGGGCACTAATCCAGACTCCGGGTTATTACTAGAAATTCTAAATTAGAAAAATCCAACAGTACCCGACCCGGGATTTGAACACGGTACCTCCCGATCGGCAGTCGCGCTTGCTACCACTCGACCAACACAACAGTCAATTGATCAACAGCTTACAATATGTACCATCATTATTATCTTCTACTGCTTGATATTCTTCGCTTCAACAGATTTCAATTGAATGATCGCCACAAATATAAATAGGGAGACTGCAATATGTACCATATTACTCATTATTTATATAGAATTTATCAAGTGATATTTTTGGCCGGCGTCTATTAAACTTTGTGTTAGTTGCTCAGCTGTTTTGTTGTTTACTTAACCATTTTTAAAATAAAATGCAAAGGAATATTTACAATTACAAAAATATTCAATCTGTAAAATTATTGATACATATTCAACCGAAACATTGGTTACTAAACTTGGCGAAACAAAATCAAACGCTAGTCTCGTCGATCGCAAAAACGTAGCATGAATAGCCGCCCTTATCGAAGCTTCATAACCGAAACATAAGGCAGCGATAAGTGGCCGACAAAATATATTGATATAGTAGCGTGCTGTCGCGACAACGTGCTACGTGTTATATACGGAGCTACAGACGAACAGACACGCCGACTAATTGTCGGAGCGCCTTATGGGAGACGCGCATGGGAGATTTATGGGGCATCTCGTTACAACCGGTGGTAATTATGGAAATGGAGACAAATAACATAAATAATTTACGAGATATACGCGTGTACATTTATGGGAATTTATTACATTATCTTTTGTTCGGATATTATTGCCGAGCGCCGGTATAGGTTTTAACCTATGACTGTTCGGAAATATTGATCGCCAGCACTTTCTATTTAGAAACTTAAATCAACATGTGGCTTAACCGTACGTTACAAAATAATTCTATACGCTCATAAGGAAAGTCGGTAAGTTATGCTGTAAGTCTTACGTCTGTATATCTAAAGATCGTGTTCATAATGTATTAGATATTAATCAGACACTGATTTCGAATCAATTTTATTATATATGTATCTACCGGAGTACTTACACTGAAGATATTAATTGAGTCCATTTTATAACAATATTTTAGGCATGGAAGTTGATCACCATCTCACAGCGTAATGTTCTACAGAATATAGCTATTAAAGCGTCTGACATCGTTTGCAATCGAAGTATCGAGAATTAGATACAACAAAAATGTTCTGAAGCCGCCGTGTAATATAAATTTTATAGCTGTGAGTGTTGCTATTGAAAAAATAAAGTGAAGTATATAAATCATAATTCGATGGGCGAATGAGAGGAACACGCCATCGACTCGCCCACGGGACTCCGTATATCATAATATTTAGTAATAACGCTAATGGTTTTGACTCCGGAACTTGGCTTTTTATTACTTTCCAATATATTTGTAGTTTTTAAAATTCCTAACGAAAATTATTACACAGCAGCGATAATTACAATGCTGAAGATTCTAACCGTATCCGTGTGAATTATAATTGTAACAGATAAATGAAAATTCATGTTTTAGTCGTTTTTCTTCTGTTGCTGTCACTGCCTCATCGGTGTAGTGGTTGCAAGCACGACTATTGATTATAAGGTCCCTACGTTGATCCTCGAGTTGGACAAAGTATTATTAGGTTTTACCAAATTGAAATTCCCACTATTAGCTCCGAATCAAAATTTATATCCAGTGTATGGTGACACGTTCACCTCTATTCCACTGTAGGGCATATAACATAACTGGTAAAACGTAGTAGTAAATCGTATTCGTCTGCCTACCCCTTTACTGGACTACAGGTGTGATATTGTTATGTAAGTACATAACGATGTAAATGAGGCTCGAGCGAACAACAAAAACACCTCACTTTCCATTAGCACATAAATTCGATTAATTGAAACATAACGCAATAGATGTTTCAATTAATTGAATTTATGTACCAATAAATGGCATGAACGTTTCTATTAATGTCAATAATTTATAGGCGTGGTGTTGTGGCACCGGGAAGTTGGTGAGAAGAGTCAGTAACACGCAAATCTGCCGGCGGCACTCGCGATCAATTAACGGATAGCGGAGTAATGACGCGCCGCGGGCGCAGCCGGTGTCGCAGCCTAGCTAGTGAAGCGGGACAGATATATGAGGCATGATTGTTTTTGACTTACTTTAAATCGAACCTGTAGTAGTTGTTAGTCCTCCACCGGCTCATAACAGCGCTTCAATGCACCTTAATCATGTCATGGTTTTCATATTGTTGGACTCACCCCCTATTCCATCGGATTCATAATATGTAAAACGTGGGGGTGTACTATGTAGTATATATAGAGGAATGTTCCTCTACCTACCATTTTGGAAATGCTAGGGGTGATATTACATATATCATCGCGCCAGGTCACTGAGGGGTAGCCCTCTGCCTAGTATCCAGTGTCATGTATTTCTGTCCTTACGGATCTGACATGCTTCTCTTTTCACATTACATGACGTTACATGCAAATCGTATGACGACTTAAAATTTTATTGATGTCGGTAAGAATATTATCTCTAAATTGAATTGACGGCTCGGACGATAGCAGCTGTAGATATTAAATATTTCACTAAGCGCATAAAAGGCAAATATTTCGTAACTCGTGTGGAACTGCAAAGCGAATCGAAATAAGCAAAATAAATTCATTCCTTTTAATATGATTCTCTGTAACTGTTTTCGAAATCCAAATTAATATAATCGTAAAATCACGCATGTAATCCCCGAAGGGATAGGGAGAGGAGTGTAGTACGCTCTCACGTTTCACTAGTTACAGTCCCATGGAATAGTTGATGAGCCTATTGCCATACACCGGGCACAATTCAAGACTCCGAGTGACTACTAGAAATTCTAAATGAGATAAATGTAATAGCACCCGACCCGGGATTTGAAGCCAGGGCCTCCCGATCGGCAGTTGCGCTTGCAACCACTCGACCAACGAGGCAGGTAACCAGAACCAGGAGACCAAATTAATATCAACTGTTAATACGAGTTTTTTTTCCTAACACATGCTCAAGCTAGTGTGTATACTTATGTCTGTATACATACATTGTAATAAATACAGTGAGTATTTTTTGTTCGAAGAAGTAAAAAACTCAAATAACGCAGTCTAATAAAGTCATAATCCCAGCTTAGAAAGCGAGCATAGACTCATGAGTGGCTCACACCTTCTTTCAAAGACACTGTGCAGGAATTTAATGAAACTATCGTAAAGAGGATGCACGTCATCGGAACGCCCACGCGCTGGTACTCTTTTTTATGAGATAAAAAATTCCCTTCATTATAAACGAGCAATCTACTTTGTCGATACAATATTTGTAAACAAAGCCAAGTTCGTATTTCGGTTCGTCTAGTATTTTTACAATTGAACTATAAAATAATATTATTTATATGAAATGCAATGCCGCTTTATATTCGTTTTCACAATACATGAAACGCATTCTTTAGCTGTGCTCATTTCGCTGTCTAAGCTATACAATTCACATTAAGAAGAAGTTTAAGACTTAAAAATTTATAACTTTTAGCCGCATTTGTGAATCGCTTGAACAACAACTAAATATTTAAGGAGTTACACACTTTGTTCGATTTAATATGTTAACAGCAACCTTTCGTCAATTTTCTAGTTGACAAAATCGTAAAAAATCCAATTAATAATAATTATATCCCCTATAGAGGGTCACCGGAATAAATAAATCGCTTATCATGTTTGCTTAGAACGTTTAGTGCGAACTGATAGTAACTTGGCGTAACCACTGCCGGGCTCCTTGTGCGCCATCGTTCTGTGTATAATAGCCGCCCCGGGTCACCGGACACCTCACTAAATAACACGAAATTTTCAATTTTGACACGTTAACGGCAGCGAGCGCGGCTGCCTCGTAAGAATTAGCATAAATCTGACAACTTGGCCACTTACTCTTAAGCCGCGCTCGCCCATTACCAGCGGGTACTAAGATCTGAGTGGGCGTAGTTATAGCGAAATTAATAATTATAAAGAAAGGCGACCAGTACGATTGCCTGAGGTTTTCTCTCAACAACATTGTCATGACACTGTCTCATGGAACCTGTTGTAATATAATGCATATTGAAAATTGTAGGATTATAAGCCTCAGTGTAGTACTTTGTATGTAAAATAATCATAGAATTATTTTGAGACATACATTTTAATTACATTTCCATAATTACCAGGGAGTGTTTATTACCTAAACACATACATATAATGAAACATAATATCACGCCCATATTTTCTGATGAGACCTTTTAGAACTGTATGGTCCACATGCATCTTTTTTTATATATATATGTAATTTTATCTTATTTGGTGGATGTAGAGGTTAACAAAAGGGCGATAAATTTTAAGGACAATGTAACATACGCTTGGAAAGATATAGGGCAAGATGTTTTCCAAAAGGAAGGCGTTAAACTTAATTCCATTAATACAATGAATGAAACAAAAGCAACTGATAAAATTAACACTGGAGTCTTTAAAATATATACTTAGACGAATAACTTTATGTGAATTTACTAACGATATTTTATGTAATTATCAGTCTAGATAACGGCTGATATAAATCGAAACTTGTTAGAAATTACCTCGTTTTTCTTTCAAAAGAGTTCCTAAAATTTTCATACATCTAATTTTCCTTTTAATAAACTGCCTTAAAACTTAGATAGAGTTGCTTTTCATTCACAACGTTCCTTTATATTTAGATAAAGTTTCTTCTTACTTTAATAGCTTTCCTTTAGATTTACATAGAGATACTTTCCTTTCAACAGAGTGCCGTATATCGAGATCATTAATTAATATCTTTTATCATTAGCATGCGATGAAGCTGTAGCCGGTGTCACCGGTGTGGTCCGCGCATCACGCACGCACACACAATACGTGTTATCTCCTGTTACGAGCGCCGGTGGTCCAGCCGCACTCGTGGCGTAATGTGACCGGTCGTGTAATTTGTTAATTCATTACTCGTAATCACTTCGGTGATAGCGGCCATGAGAACTGCTCTTATCATGTAGATACAGTATTAGAATATTAATATGTTAATGGTATACCAATTTAAAGTACGGTGCTGGCATATATAAATGATGTAGAGTTCTTTAAGTATGGCATGAAAGAGCTCTATATCAAATGCCGGTAATGCTTTGTTGACTTTTTGGATATCTTTATTAGCGCAAATGTCTAATTATAACAATTAATAATACCCTGCTTATGTTATTCCTATTACTGTTACCGTTACTGGAGTACTGGTATCGTTACCAGTGCAATAGTTGCAAAATACGTTCCTAAGGAGCCAATAGACAGGTAACCATCCTCAATACTTCAGTTATACAGAATTTAGACAAGGATTAAACAAAATAGATATTCAGCTATATCATACTACTTATAACGATGCTCATTAAAAATGTATGGGCATACGTAATCAGAACGAAATGAGCTTTATACGAGCAATATTGAGTTATCATTGCCCGACTATTTTCCAATAGCGACGGTCGACAGCGAGACCACCCGCCACTCGCTGGCCATCTTGTTATAAAACGTCTGGATAAGGGTAATGGGCGGCAGATTGGAGTGTCGGCGGTCATTGTGTGTTCCAATCTACTCTTCAAACGATTACATGGTGAAAGCCCATGCTGCTGTTGCGATGGGTTAATGTTAATACAGTTTAGAGATACTCGTATATACAAACATTTCAATTGGTATACCTATTGAGAAACCTGACCGCAGTCTGCCTCGTTGGTCGAGCGGTTGCAAGCGCAACTGCCGATCGTCAGGTCCTGGGTTCAAATCCCGGGTCGGGTAGTATTGGATTTTTCTATTTTAGAATTTCTCGTAGTCACTCGGAGTCTGGAATTGTGCCCGGTGTTTGGCAATAGGCTCACCACCTATTCCATAGGACTTAAACGTAACTGGTGAAACGTGAGAGTGTATTACAGTTCTCTGCCAACCCCTTCCGGGATTACAGGCATGATGTTACGTTCTGTCCGGAGCCGGTGTCGCACGCTGGTGACCGAAATAATGCGTAAAGATGAAATAAGTTTAATAAACAATATTTGTTATAAACGATTTAAAAATGCTTGCTTAGAGCCGACAACAATACTAAAAAAGAAACGAGAGACGATTTAACAAAATAAAAGACAAACAACTGACCCACTCCAGATCACGGCAACGTCCGTTCAGCGACTCCACCGAACAATACTCGACAGTACTAGCACTGTAACAAAGAAACACACAACCATTTTAATTCTTATCTGACGATGGATCACGAAGACCAAATTACAAGCTGGACCGTGCTGCGGGGCGGGAGGGGGAGGGATGTAATTACCAGAACACAGCAGTACTCACAACAATGCTCAATCACTGAACAGCCAGACCCGCGAAACTACTCGACTGGGGACATGGTGTTGAGCGATAGCGTTTAATTTAGCAACGGAGAATAACAGAAAAACAACGAACGAATTTAAATTATTCATAGATAAGTACATGTCTACGCTTGCGCGTGTAACGTACACTTCGCTGTTGATTAACTAAAACGAGTAGAGAAGCGATAAAACTAATTAATATTACAAGCATCGTCTACGAATAGGGACTTGGAGTGTTCGTGCATATTATTATGTATTTTTGTATGAAAACAGTTCGTTTCACACGTTTTTTTTATATTTACTATTATTCTATAAAGACTTCAAAAGTATCATTAACTGTTTTATTTCCGTATAGACGGAGAAAAGCCTGATATCCTTACTGCTTAGTCCCGCCCAGCAGTTCAAGTTCCCACATAACATTAGACCTTCATTAAATTTTACCATGTCTAGAACTTTCTACATAAATTGTAATAAAAAGTCGCTCCGCTCATGACACAACCGAGGCACTTGCGATCTGCGAGATTCATCTCTACATGAGTTGGTTGATTGCCTCGCTTTCTCCGCTCAGCTTCACTCAAATATTTGGCGAGAGCTGTCATAACATCCGACCGAAGGTCCATTTGTAATATGTTCCGCTCGAGTGCGCGGCGTGGCAGCCACCTGCAGAGAACCACTTGCTCATTTTTGACATCAGACATGGAATAAAAAGAGATATAACCGAATGCACTGTTCAGAATGCACGGATATGAATGTGGACACCTGTCTTACTTGCAGCGAGGGTGGCTTGACGCAGCAAAAAAGACATTGACATCGACACTTCCTTTTATAATATTTTATATAACGTCTTTATTTAATTTATTTGTACAATCCTCTATCAGAAATGAATAAAATAAATGACATTTTAAATAGATATTTAATTGCAAGTTTTGAGTTATAGAATAAGAAAACAATGAATTTAATAAAAGTAACACGAGGAGAGCACTTAGAAAATGTGTGCTTTTACTTGAATCGAATAAATCCACAAACATAAATCCCAAACAGAACAAAACTATCAGAAGATCGATGTAGGCTCCTTCCCTGAGCGGGTCGGACTTTTGTTCAAAGTGGGCGACAGAGCCGACCTCACTGGGCGAAGCGGCGCACTCAATTATGAAGACGTGCCGATCAATAAAACGGTTTACAACCCGCGAAGAAGTCCACGGGGGGCCTCCCGTCAGCAATAAGGAAACTCATCCATCACGGCCCCGCGTAATTACGTCGTGACCGCGGCTGACCAATTAAAGACTTGCAATCGTTAGTAATAGCGCAAATAATTTACTATTAATTCAGGCTCGGTCCCGCAGCGCACGTCCGCTCCCCGCGGCACGCTCGCGCCGACTGATCGCCATATTTCTTTCTCGATAAGGCCTCGATTACACTTGTAGATATATGCGCGGTCGTAAACAGATCTTTGTCCATATTCGAAAGCGGATCTTCATTCAGAAAATGCATTTAAGGTAAAACGTTCATGTGGAGCTTTATCATTTTGTGTGGAGCGCCCCATTTATTTCAGAGAATTAACTTAATCGGGGTCTTTATAAAAAGTATCGGTATCAGAACAAGCTAATCGCTTATCGATTGTATAAAGCATGGTTGACTTTATAAATATACTTCCCACTGAACGTTATCTTTTGTGTACTTACTATCGATATAATATTTTGTATATCTGACTTAGGTACTTCAGAATCTTTTTATATTAGTAAATAATTAGTTACTTCGCATCATTGAAAGCTTAGTTCTTAATGTACAAAACAATCGCATTAAATATAAATTATTGTACCACACCATCACATAAGATACCAAATAGGTACACACCACATGACACTTCCAGCGGTTACCGATAAAAGTGCCCGAACAAAATAAAAACGATTGCATCACCGTTATCATTGGGCCGTTATATAACTCTAGCTTATCCGTGTCACGAACTGGCAGCGTTATTTGAAAGAGTTTATTTCCCTTCGATTTTCCATTAACGGTAACAAAGGTCCCAGGGCGTCACTTAAGAGCGCCTTGCCACTTTCCGATCGGACGCCGGTTAATTGGTTTTCAAATGCTCACAAGTTATATGTACATCGATATTGGACATTATAAATATATTAAACGACGGCATTGTAGTAAGCTTACTACAAACCACGTGATATTCGTACATATGTATGTATATACGCAGTACAAAATATAATTAACTAATAATAAATAATAATGAACAATTTCCCTTCGTTAGGCATATTCCAGCAATCCCTGGACGGAATGTGATATCCGGAAGCTGCGATTATGTGTTAACATCCTACAATATTTTCAGTTGTGTCTAAAAGCGCTCGCAACGGACACCGGCGACGCGGATAGTGCGTATACAGCATATTGAAGCAGATGTAACCCTTATCGGGCGTTTATCGACGATTGTCCAACACACTGGCAGTGTTAACTACGAGCTTTTAAATATAAAGTGAAACTTTATGTGGATAATTGCCATTGAGGAGTTTTTAATCGCAGCAACACCAGCTTCTTAAGAAGCTTGGCTTCTTTAATTTCTTCCAAAACGATAGGTTCTTCAATGTTTTTCAATTTATGTATGTCATATAAAAAGCTACTTCTGCTGGTGCGAGGGTCAGGTTACTTTCGAGATAAGATCAAGTCCTTATCGTGGTGGACTTAAAATCGTATTAAGCAAAGGTAACTGTGAGAGTTCTTAAGGGCGATGTAGCAACCATTTAAAAAGTAACTAAGTTCATTGGGCAGATAACTCTGGACAAGCCCATCTCCGCACTTAGACCTATAGAATATAATAAAATAGAAAAAAGACACAATCCTGTAACACAATTGACAAATACATGCTTATTATTTACGTAGACACTGCAAGTACTGCCTTATTGCTTCCGTGTTTTGAATTAATAATAATTTTGAAATACTTAGAATAAATATATGTGTAAAGAGCGCGATAATTTAACCTCTCTGGTTCTATTATGTATGTGATTAAAAATGTATGTAGGTAAATAATACTTCATACGCTTTCTGGTAACTATAACATAAGGGCTGCCTAGTTTGGGATGAGATAGATGTGCATATGTTTAGTGTCGACTAGCCTTTGACATTACTGCCTTATAAATAAAGAACCTTTTACATACAACGTTAATGTGACTTTTACAATAACGATTAAGCTCAACCAAGTACTAAAAAGGTACACAAATGAGCATTCTCTCTTAGACCTATTTTCATAAGATGTTACTAGGCATCGCTACGACGCGCTATATCGCAGTGCGTGTCGTATGGTTTTTGCGTGAGGGTGTCATTTTATGTCAATTACATAAAATGAATTCTGCATTTGAATGAATGAAAATATCATCCCTATGTCTAGGACATAGGTACGTTTGGTGGAAATAAAAAAAAAGTCTAGATTCTACGAAACCAACAGTAAATATTTAAAACGATAATCACATTCAAACAAATAGAAAGTTATACGATACGAAGAAAAACAGAATAATATGGAATTAGAGATTTTTATGTAAGTAATATACCTACAATGATGTAGAAGGAAAGTATTATACCTACTGTTCTATGTTCAAGGCGTCAGACCCCACATTCTTATTTTTAATGTTCACAGAAGCACATATGTTATAATAAAAAAAACATTTGAGATGAAGATTTTCGTTAGCAGTACCGACATGTCCGCGTTTTCATAAGCGAGTGCAGTACCGCATATAAAATTGCCACAATTGACCCCTGAGCGGAGCGCGACGTGGAGATGGGAATTCTGATATGAGGATGGAAAGTCACTAGAAATTTATAAAATACACAAACTTAAGTTATGGTTGCAAACTTGATTTATACCCTTCGTATTTATAGTATTTATTATACTAATGGACACAACAGTGCTTGAAAAATATTACCCTGTTTAAGAAAGTGGCGAGCACATCAATCAGAAGCATGAATTGGAATACCATCCTATTTGAAGAATATCCTACAGAATGTCGAGAAGATTCGCTTTGAATATATAAAAGCTAACATACGGATATTTATTAGTTTCTCCGAAGTAAAGAGCAAACGAGCAGATAATAGCTACCTACATACAAGTAGATACAAGACAGTACTTAGCACCAATAAGTTAAAAAACATATTTTATTAATAAGACTATTGGTTAGCAGTAGCTTAATTAATAAATAGTATACCGTCAGTTTTAATTTTTATTCTGCGTAGATCCAGCATGACTGTACATCAATCTCAAACCTCACTGGCATTTACATGAGGAGACAACATTGTTCAGGTTCGTGACTCTCCGAACATGATCCATCAGTTGGTAGAGTTCTTTATCTGTTCTCAAATTACCATAAAAGCCCACAGTTTGATATAATGCCCGGCGATGAATTACAGCATCTGGCGCATTATGGCTAGTTTGTATGCTGCGCGGGCGCATCACCTCGCGCAACCGCGGGGGACGCTAAGAAAGTTCTCTCACGTACTTAATTGTGTCTGACTGTACTAACACGCCAAAAAAATCACTAACGCACATGTACCACCGCCCACGAGGCGCGGTAGAGACGAAGGGAACAACAAACAATAAAATTGGTTTTAAATCGAGAACGATAGAATAACCGAGAATAACAGATTGCATAGACATCGTTTTGCCAAAAAAATTGCATAGCACTGAACACTGAGCCACGTTCTTTTTAACAGTTAATGAAGTAAAGTTAATCGAAAACGTTAATTGGACATAAAACAACTGGGTTAAAAATAATTAAGTAAACGTGAAAATAGTTAATAATATTGATGAAGCATTGATCATCGCTCATCTCTGCCGGACCAGCCTGCGAAAGGTCGCTGAAAACTCACGACACATAAATTCGCACCGCATAACAAACAGGAAAACGGACTAGGTTTTTAAGTTACGCCTTCCTCTAGTATTTATGTGACCTCGCAGTTATTGAGAGACTAATAGCTAGAACCACACCGTAAAGAAGCTGTGCGCTCCGTTTCATTGGCAGCTTTTGCTCATTAGCCCTAAGATCTAAGACTTGCATCAGCTGAAGAGTGGTAGGTATCTAAGCGTAAATGAAAGCCTCGCTCTTACTTTGAATTTCTATTTTAACCATATAAAGCTATAGTGGACGTTAGATTATATATTTCTAGGAATTCTATTTCGATATATTCGAATATTATAATGTTTTTGTGTATGCAGGTATATAACTTCTTGGCAATCCACGCGTTGTGTGGTCCACCTGCCGAGTTCGGATACACTAACTTTGTATTAGCAGACACTACTGTGTCCGTGTATTATGTGTCAAGTGTCTGTAGTAAAGCGAAGTAAATATCAACCTTTAATCGAAGTCGTTACTTGCACATTCAAGGCTTTATTCGCACAACAGTGACCTCACAACGCAACTCCGAACAGCATGAAATTGTAATTATTATTGGTATTATATATTATCTTCGCAGCGGCTCGCGACGGCTGTCGATAGATCATTCCAGAAGAACCAGACATTCGAACCGCCGGGCAGAAAGTACAAAGTGATGCAAAATAAAGATGTAAGGACGTAGTCATTTTGAAATGTTTGAATGCTATGACACCCTGCTAATTTTTCGATGTCATAAAAGTGCCAAGTGATCATTCAAGTCACGGGATGCTGCATCTCAAAAACATCTAAAGATCACTGCCATTATCTGCCAACTATCAGAAATATTTCGCAACATCTTTCACGACAATGTGTAGGAGCAAATAGGTAAATCTAAAAGGGGTGACTAATACTTGAAATTCAGATAGAATATTCGTCATCATCACTTCATCGCCGCGTCGTCTTCTAAGCTCATCTCTCTGCCTTCTGCTGTACTGACTGGCAACTACCTTTCATTTCAACATCTGTCCTGAAGCAAAATTTCGAACTAAGCTCCACGTATCTCCGAGTTACAGAAACCTGAATCCAGTAATGAATAAGACTCCTATCTTTCCTTCAGCCTACCGAGATCAGTTTGCATTGAGGCATAACGCTTACGCAACAAAATGAAATTTATTTTTATAATCTGGTATTGGTATCAACTTTTTATATATAATAACATCAATTTTTCTATGTACGTTAGATGATCTTATTAAAACGGTTGCCATTGATCGAAGGTTCTATTTCAGCATTAACTGTCTGTCCGTCACGAATTTCATTAATTACGAAAGCATCAGAGGTACTGTTAGTTGAGCAGTTTTAAAGTGCTGTAAATGTTAAGATCACGTTACAGGCGATCCGAGGCGAAACATGGGCCGGTTGCGAAATGGAAACGCTCTCCACGCCACTGATTGCAACACGAGCCAATAGAGTCACGTTTCAGCCATTGTGTGCAGCGTGCACCATTGTTCACTGACCACGCTGACAACCGCTGCACCGGCCAATGGTGAAGCTTTCACTGGTAAGCCACGCCCTCTGCCCCAAGCCCCGCCCACCGCGTCACGCTCCTGGCTACGTGACACTGCCTGACCCCGGTTCAGATGAAATCTTATCTATCGTGCTCAGCCAACACGGATCTAACTAACGGTGCCACATAATTCTAGATGGCTGGCTCGTTACTACACTTCATACTTAATTACTCGCTGTGCAGTCGAACTCACGTACGAAACATGTTACTGCAATCAAACTGTATTTATGCGGACGTATGTGTTCACAAGTAAATCTAATGTATCAGCACCATTACTTTGAAACGCTTTTACTTTGTAACAACATTTGCACTGTGGCATCAGTTGTTGGCCAACACGCAGAAGGTTCCGACTTAGCCCGTAAACAGCGATGTGATTGTGATCTGCATGAGGTTTAATTGCTGTTCTATTTTAATGGTTGAAGGCTAGAGATTTGCAAATGGAGAGCTGCGACC
>DWFV01000588.1:0-13597 GCA_018246775.1 Parelbella machaon machaon
GCTACTTATATACATATAAATATATACTTACATAGATATTTTTCACCCGGACGCAGAATAATTACTTGTGCTCAGTACACAAATATTTATTCAGGCTAAAAATTGAACCCACGACACCCGGCGCCACAGTCAGGTTCACGAACCACTGCACCAACGGGCCAATCAAGACTACAAGTGCTTAGATAATAATAATAATTACACCGTCAAGTACTTTTACATTCCCTTTATCAAAAAGTCTTTTAAAATCATGTAGGTATAAAATTTCAATATAAATAATTCATGTCCGACTCTGAAGATGTTTTAATAATTTTATTATAAGTAAGTAGCCTAAGTAACTCAAGTTCGACATCAACTTTGCAGTTATAACGAAGTGGAGTGAAGTTACTTACGGGGCATTGAGTTCAGTCTGTCAGAGGATATGTTACCTTATGAATTAGTAATAAGGTCGACATTCGATTGTGAGATGTTGTTTACGTTAATTATAACTTGTAGCTTCCTTCTTGTAACCATAGGAGTATTATGTTCCGCATTAGCTTCTTTAATGTCTAGACCTCTACACACGTCTTTTGTGAATCACTTTGCATCAAATTCTACAGTAGAAATAAATTTATATTATAATAAACACATTTGTAAAGAGCCCGATGGCGTTCAATAGAAGAGGCTTATTTCCAGCAGGTGATTGAGCGAGTACGTTGATGAGGATGTTGATAATGATGATGATGAGGGTATTGATGCTGATGATGGTAATGGTTATGAAAATGTTGATGATGATAATGGTGGTGATGGTAGTGATGATGGTGATGATGGCGGCGGTGATGATGATAATGGACAGAGAACTATTCTAAAATTGGAACTAACACGTATTTTACTCCTACCGTTCTATGCGTTACACTCATGGGAAAGCTCGGCCACATTGCAGCAGTTTAGTTTAATATTAGATAGATTAGATTAGATAGATAATATTAAACTGTTTATAGGTTTGTAATTATGTGTGATTCGAACCCGAGACCTCCGATTGCACGAGCGCGAGACTGAATTCTAAACCGCCATGCCAACCTTCCTTTCGCTCTGCGCGCAATTACGATACAAATTGTGGTTATAGATTTGCAATCGTACTAAACATAATTTGAGATTATGTCGATATTGCAGTAAAAATTAAAGAAATTAATGTATATTTCATCTTGTTAAAATTTGTATGTTGCATCTATTCTATACTTTTGTGACGAAGATAAATATTTAAAAAAGATTACTAAAACAATAAATCTATTAATATTAAAGAAAAAATTATAACAAAGTTACACACATAACTGCTTTATTTTTTTAATTCTTGTAATATAACAGGTTCGTCCAGAGGCGGTTATAAAGGATTAGTAATAGTCTCGATTTTTGTATTATAACTGTTATTCGGACCGTAGAATATTTATTATTATTTCTAAACGCAGTAGTTTCTTTAAAATAGTTATTTATGGCAAATACGACTCCTATCATAATACCATAATTATTATTAGGTTGTATCAGCCCATTATTAGTTTACAGCCTTTTCCTAATCAGCGCCTTTGGGCTCTGTTATCGGTCTATCATATGCAGTTTCTGCCTTAAGGTTTTTGCAGATCGTCATCCCATCAAGCTTAGAAATATAACTCCACACCTAATTGGACATATTTAACTATGATATCATATATTTCAATTGTATCAAATTCCAATTTGCGTTAAGGAAATAAAGACTATTATATTCTATTCTCTTCTATACTGAAGTGAGCGACAGCGCCCTCCTGTGAGTTAACGCGGTCTTAGTAGGGGCGACAGGGTGCTTATTGTGAATAGAGACGTAGTGTAAACGGTTGATGAAGAATAGTAAAAAACGGCGAAAATATGTTTTCCAAATTGCTTTGAAATATAACATTGAATTTGGAAATGGTATCATATGGTATAAAGGTAGAAGCAATTTGTTCTATTTAATAAGTACGTCTTATTGATGTCAGACGCGATATTTATTCAATCTTTTAAAAAAAATTCTTCTCTTTTAAATTCTTTTATCATCAGCTTAATTTTTTTTAACTGTGTAATAGGCGATGGATGAATTAACTTCAAGAACCTAAACTTCGATCAACAAATCTAAGCGATAACAACAAAATCATGTGTTTGTATGACCATGATGATTATTGGAAAATTTCAATTGCTTTGGCCCAAACATTTGAGTTTGGGTAGGTCATACCGGATAAAATTTGAGTAGTCCAATCGAGGCAGTAAAATAAATTCTTACAGACAAACTGAATTAGTCTAAATTTCTCTTTGTTATTGTCTTGGCTTTCTACATGAGATCTTAACATATTACAAAGAAATAATGTCAAAGCTTTAAAACTAATATTTTAGTCGCCAACCAAGCTTGGCCAACATTTAATATGTACCTGCCATACTGGCCACAGAAATGAATAAATATAACTCACGTGAAATTGATATTGTTACAGATTCCCAAACAACCACAAAGAAGTCTTCAGAAGAACCGGAGTTTGAGCGGCCTATAGGCAACCACACTTTCTTTTTGGGCAGAGAAGCTGTACTAGGTTGTTCTGTGATTAATCTGGGAAAGCATAAAGTGAGTACATTGTTAGATACTTATTTATTATATAAAATTCACAGCTCAATAAAGTCCTTATGTAGTTCTTTTCATTCTTCTATCATAATCATAATCATATTATAATCACCATCAGGATAAGTATCGTCACCATCAACAATATCAAGGGTATCACTATCAACAATATCAAAAGATAATAATGTTTTGAACTATTAATAGAATTCAAGTGTAACAATATAATTTACAATATAATGCAGTGTTAATAAATAGCTTAGTAAAAATCGTTTGTTACTTTGAATTTCTCAAGTTTCAAGGGTTTCCAGTAATCTCTGATGTTCGTAAACGTTTCATAGATTGTAATAAAATTATGAGGTAGATTTAAGATCCTGCTAAGATTGTAAAGGGTCTTTAAGCGAGTCTATAAGTAACAAATATTGTCGTTATCCATATTGTTGTTGACTATTGTATGTTAGTTCTTACGATCTTGGAAATCAAATAGCGTAAGTAGTCTCAATTTTTATCTTTTGGTATAATTTTTTTTGCACATTTCGCATTGATTCAAAAAGGTGTCCAATTTAAGGGTTAAAAATTTCATCATGTATAGGGTAGACTACTTGTACAATGGGAAATGTGCTTGCTGTTGGAAATATTAATATTTTCGCTTTTAAATTTTATGTATTTTTAAATTGTTCAAGTACAATGTTTATGAGATTATAAGTGTCTGATACAGCTACCAGTACATCGATAATGAGCAAGGTATTATAATTTTCATCTAAAAGCGTTATATCCTGTCCATTATAATGAACACGTTTACCGGCAAAGGTCGTTCTATGGAAATACATTTCATAATAATCCTTTTCCAGTATATTTTTTGCTGTATATTTATAGCTCAGTGTGGGTGGATTTATAAAAAGGCAGTATTAAATAACAAGATATTCATGAATGATGGGTATGACTAAATTACGATAATTATAATTATTACGCACTAGCCTAGGTTGTTGGTATGATTATTTCTGTATTAAAAGTTCTGTGATTTGTTTCAAGAAAAACATTTTGCTATTGACATCTCTCCTTCCATATTCTCTCTTCGTGGTTACTACTGCTGTAAAAGACTTTGGGTGTAATTAGTTATTGCCGATTACTGACTATCTGAAGGTTATTGCAAGATTTTTAAAATATCACTGTCGTTGCCACATGTTGTACCAAAAGACACAAATAAGTATACAGTTCCTGAATCGGATACATTATCAAAGTTCGCGTACACAATGTTGAAGATTTTGTTGATAATAAAACTTCTATCTGATAGCCATTCTTCTAGTTGTACTTAACTCTATTCATGAGCTGTTCTATTAGCACCCCCTGTGGCTTCCCTTTTCTCTCATTACACGGGGACCTTGTCCCAACTTACCAGAAGGTAGAACCAATTCTGGATCACTTGCGCGCGAAGCAAGTTTTTTTCAAACGGAACGACTTCGCTGTAGCCACACTACCAGAATTTAGCTGCATGTGAGCTGCCTTAAAAACTTCAGAGCCGTTTTCCGGTAACTTTAAGCGCGCTTCACTATTTTTACGAATGAACATCATTTAGGTACATCACTAAAGTGGGGAGTCTCATTTCAATCTGAAAACCTAAGACCATGAGATCTGTCAGAAAATGATATTGGTTGTCTGCCTTTTACGGTTACAATATAATCATAACTATGTTCGCATAAATTATAAGTTACGACATCTAATCTGAAATACTGACGAAAACCTTTTTTTATGAACCGCAAAAAAACTTAACTTTATTAAAATATGTAAGTTATGAGGTATTGTATTAAGATAAACTTTTTGTAATTTCCATGGAAAGTCTCATTCGTAATTTAACATTTCGGCATAATTTATCATAACATGGTTCCTTCGGAGTCTGAGCTTTAAACTTATGAATATATTATATATCTGTGGCCGCCACGGTCTCCGCTCGTAAACCCACGAATTTCGCGTCTGGCTATACAATTTTCGTTTACTGTAATTTGATGTGTCTAATAACTTTGCATTATTATGTGATTACACTATTTTTATATCAGCCTACCAAGTCCCTTACGGGGTAGGCACAGACTTGTCCCCAAACATTATTATTTATTATTACAAACTGCAAGGACTGATTAGTATTTGCTGAGGTATACACACATATTTGACTTTTCTTTCAAAATAAATAAATGAATACGTTTTTAACGAATACAACAGTATATGAATGGCAGAATATGAATAATAGAGAAATTATTATTGCGAACTGTCAATAGATATAAACGAGTCGCAATATTTTTAGCCTCACGTTATTTTCAATCTATCCAGAATATCATATCGTTATATGGAATATTTTATGAATACAATTGTCGATCTTCGGCAGCTAAAAATTTTGAATAGGGTATATTTTTTTAGGATCCGGTGAGAATACATACGTCATGCTAACTGACGTCAAGTGTTCTGTGTCACATATTTAAATATTATTACTGTTTAAGTATATGTTCGCCACTTTGGTTCGAGCCGTCGCCAAGTGAAGTGGTCATCACGAAACTGTCCCTCGTTTCGCTGTCTATAAAATTAATTGTTGTACGGTGTAATTGCTTTGTCATAAAATAATAAGAGAAAAGAACTATCCTCTTTTATTGCACGATTTCCCTCGTCCGCCTGCATGATGATGAATGGCTCTCAAGACAATCCGGATCTGCCTCCGAAATATATATCTATTCTTGCTTGTCTATTTGTGTCGTCAGCAAACCCCTAAGGGTTTATTAAATGTAACTATAAAAGAAGATTCCAACTCTTATTATACACCTTAAAACCCATACAAAGTTAACGAAAAAGACCAAATTTATTCTACTAAGCTATTACTGCTCAAGATATTCATTCTTGTTTGAGTCTTTATTACGTTACCTAAATATTGTACCTAAGAAATCTCCTAGGGATTTAGTCATTAGGTTTCACTATGATATTAATTCCAACTCATATTATTATTTTATAACGCACATAATTTTGGTAAACAAAAAAATACATTTTAATCTACTAAGCTAGAACTGCCCAGGACATTTATTCTTAAGTACATACATACATATTTATAACGTTACCTACATATTGTACTCAAACCCCCTAAGGAGCAAGTTCATTAGGTTTCTCTATGAGTGTACATTCTAGCTGTCAAGCTATGCAAATCGTATATGCGATTATATTCTGGCTTTATCGTCAAATAGAACAAAGAAAATGTGAGTTATGCATTTGTATTTGTCAAAGCGCTTGGTTTGTTGAATTCACCACCATTTATCGCAGTGTAGAGGCCTAGGTGGCCTTATATCGCTTTGATTCAAAAGTATATATAACAAATTTTATTACTATGTCATCACATCGGGTCCCTTATAGGATAGGCAGAGAGCATTAATTGTCAAATATCTCTAACTTTATAGATCTGAGATGTTACTTCCACATTCATAACTTTATGATTCTGTACAGTCATGTGATGTTCGAAGCTAGTGCTCGGGATTACCACACTTAAATCCTATTGAGGATACGATACGGATGTCTACAAAATGCAATGATTATTTGAAGTCAGGTACGTGCTCATTAATGCCATAATATATTAATATAAATTTATTTGTTGAATTAAGAAGTTGTATTCCATGTCAATACAAGATATTTTAATAAAAATTAATATCATTCATCATCATCTGTCTATCACAGTCCATTGCTGGACTATTATACAGTAAATAATAATATATCGAAGTATCATTAATTATTATCATCAACCAACACATACCATTCATTGATATGTAACGAAAAAAAATACTCTGCACTTAAATTCACGCGTAGTAGCTAGTCACAGCGGTCCATAGCTTACGTGTATTTATGCGTGTCGTTTGAGTCGCGATTTACGCAGCTCCGGCAGTGGCAGCAGTTGGCGCCACGACCTGGAAACTGTGGCTTTGAAACACCACTTCATTAACACACGTTTAAAACGCACTAACGAGCGAGAAAACGTGAACTGTTCCTATCATTATACCAGTTTGCACTAAATATTCGTTTCCGTTTCACCTGATATTGGAACGTTTGCACCGTTATAGGGCAAATAGAGGGCTTTTTTATATGAATGTTTGATTGTCAAATGGTAATTACTGTAGACATATTGTTAACTAATATGCATTCATACTTATTAAAAGCGCTATATGAAACCGTTCTAAGCATGCAAAGTGAAAAAACGCAATTTATTTTTCAATATCTTATAAGGTCATTATAACTAAACTAAACGTAACATCACGCCTGTAATCACCAAAGGGGTAGGCAGAGGAGTGTAGTAAGTACACTCCCATGTTTTACCAGTTACGTTTTACGTCCCATGGAATAGATGGTGAGTATATTGCTATACACCGGGCACAGATCCATACTTCGAGTCACTACTAGTAATTCTAAATTGTAATAATCTAATAGTACCCGACCCGGGATTTTAACCCAGGACCTCCCGATCGGCAGTCGCGCTTGCGACCACTCGGCCAACCAGGCAGTCACGTGGAGTATAACTAATGTTATAGCACGATAAGGTAAGAAGGTAAAAGACAAGAAGGTAAAAGGTAAGAAGGTAAAAAGGTAAGAAGATAAAATATTATTTTCTTTTTTAAAACCTCGTTTGACCATGATTACCACTGATGGGATGATAACATCACTCTTAGTACAAGGCCTAGTAGATATGTGACATATGATAGGAGTACAGGATTGACCCTTGTATTGCGAAGTCAGAATCAGGCAATAATTGTCAGCGAAATTAGTGCCAAATATTGTTTGAATATATCGTGAGCTGCTAGTTTGCAGGAAACAATTGCTACCCAACAAAGGCATTGTCTTACAAAAACTGCACAGAGAGACAAGAAAAATGATACGTCACTCCTCAAAGAGACCTTTTGGCACGCAGCTTCAAAGAGCCTTTGAGATATCTAATTAGAGCGAGTGCCATGAAATATTGTTAACTATTGATTTCTTTTGATGTTTATCTGCTCTGAAGTACGATGAAAGAGCAGACTTTTATGAGTATCACTTTCAAGTTTTTTTGGGAATTTCTATTCAGATGATATCCATTCGGGATCAAAGGTTCGAATTATGGGTTAATGTTAAAAATCAAATGAATAGCAAAAAAATTACTATCCCTCTGATGTTCCGAGTATTTCAATGTAACCCTTTGCAATATATAGGTATAGTGTTCACCCAACTTTCAATATATTGATTAGTTTGATCATGGAAATTTGCAACTAACTTTGAGTAGGACTATAGGAATATGTATGTATATGTAATAATTTAAAATACTACCAGTTCTTGAGTTGCTGATAAGAATACTGCTTAAATAGTTATAATTGGTAATAGGACTTAATGTTAATAATATACTAAGGTTAGCTAATGTAAACCTTATACAATTTAGTATATGTTAGTACTATTTCAGTTAGTCTTATAGAGCCGTGCTTCTCTTCTAAACCGATCTGGAAGACATTGCTTCTCCTATAGACTGATATAATAGCTTAGACACATATTAACTATATCCTTCAATGTGAAACCTAAATTGTTTGATAACATTTACTTGGATGTATTACGATTGAACTATATATATACATATATACATTCTATCACTTGTCAGCTTATGTATCTTAAAAGTAAAATTAGAAATAACATTTCATATAAATAATAATCATTAGAAATAATAACCGCGACACTATACTAATTAACACTGAAGATGAAAAAATATATAACACACTACAAGCTACGTAAAGAAAAATAACAACAATAATAATAATTATTATTATGACGCTAAGACCCTAACGTGCTCATAATACAAAAGCAAACCAGTCTCATATATCCACGCCTAACAAAAACACATTACGGTAGCTTCCGAACGCAAACACACACATATCATCTGGCTGTATTTACTACGGTGTGTACACTAATTGGGAACGTTTTATGACCTGTTTGCGGATCAAATTGAATGAAGCAAGCTATGAAATAGACACCAGCAACTATTATCTGAGTTCAGTACAATTCAGTATTGTCGAACTGATGTTAAATATGGTGATCTCGTTCTTTATATATTAGTCGTATAAACAATGCTTATTTGATAACGAATCAGTCAGCATTCAAACGTTGTTGACATGTAGTTAGTATGATGATATGATCTTAAATCCTCACCCTTAACGCTACTATATAGATTAATCGATTTAGTGTCTTCACCGGAGGCGGAATTTGAAAATGTAATCAATTTTATGCCCGTATAACGTATAACGTGTTCATTCTGTCAGGAATTCTACGTGCAACAGTGTCATTATGTGTTCATGATGATGAATTGGACAATAACATCTAATGAAGCTATGATCGAGCTCAGTGGCGTGCCATTAGAGAGGCCTATGTCCGGCAGTGGACGATGACAGGCTGATAGTGTGTGTGTATGTGTGTGTGAAGCTATGATTCTTGAAAATTTGTCCTAATTCTACAAGCGGCACTTTTCAAAATCTGTATGTCCATTCTAGTCCCGATTTTCATCAGTGAACAATTCACCAACAAAGCGAAACGTTGAAAGTTACAAAATCCCGTCTGCCCGTGCATTTACATTTGCCACATTCGCATGTAATTTGCCATGTGCTCGCACTAAATCACGAGGAACCCGCCGCGCAATTGCAACTTCATTTATTTTCCAAGCCACGTCAGTTCAACGTGAACCCAAATTATTCAGTCACTTTAAATATTTCATGTAGGGAATCTTACCTTGTTGTATGAACGACGAGAAACGGTAATATAGATATAGCGTTGAATCCTACTTAATTTGAATATTTCTGTTGGTTTCTTTCGACGGTTGTCCGTCAGTCACACGGAAACCACGTTTTGTATTTGTATGATACTTGGTATAGAGAGAGGCTTTAAGCTGGTCTAAAGCACAGGATACTTTTTTCCATAATAAAGTAATCAAGTCGCGAGCGGAAGCTTCTGATTATATTTTATGAAATAAAATTATAAGTTATAAAAACAAACGTATTGCAATACGTCCTTCAATATGGTGGCATAAGAATCTGGGAAAGGTAGGCTGGAGGTGATTTGCCGATTACAGGGTGCTGTGGACTTTAGTAGGGTAGGCTTATATCCAGGGGATTATTTAAAGCTGATAATCATGAATATAATAAAATCATGTATTAATAGGTTAGTATACTTTTTGTTAACGAATAAATATATATGTTTTTTCGAAATTTATATATTTTCTACGTCACAGTCTCATGGCGTTTCTCGGTCTATAGAAATGAGTAGCACAGAGCTATTTAAAGCGCATTAACGACGCCTAGACAATAAAGCCTTACGATGCCCTTACTCCAGCGAGGTCAACCTTGATCTATCTGAACTTTATATATTATAGAATAGGCGTGGAATCCACTAACATAAATATTGCCGAAGACAGCCACAATAGAGCGCATGATGTTGGTGAATACGGCATTCCTATAGTAGTAGCCATCCTTATGATCAAAGTAGTTTGAGTACAGTGTACAACCCATACTAATCCATATCCATACTAATATTATAAATGCGAAAATGTGTCTGTCTGTTACCTCTGCACGCTTAAACCGCTGAAACGATTTACATAAAATTTGCTACAGGATAGTTTGAACCCCGGGGAAGGACATAGACTACCTTTCATCGTGAAAAAAAGAATTGAAGGGGTTGAAATAAGGCTATCGAAAATAAAACAATGTAACTTTGTATATAGGCACCTAATAAGAATTCAATTAACATTTTTTCTAGCATTTTTGAAATTACGACCTACGTAGGGATGAAATAGTAGATGGAAGTTAGCATGAAAGATCAAACAAATCTGCTTATGTATACTATGCCTCTATTTATTGTGACTATATACAACAAGTATTGTTGATGTATCAGATATTAAATTCGCCTAAAGGTCCACTAGTTACTAACTGCTAAGTAAATAGGAGATTCAGTTCCTTTTCAGGTCAAATATTTGTATCACGAGCACGAATTTTTGACCCGTATCTGTCAAATTATATACATACAAGTATGCATACTGTATTTAAAAAAGACTAGGATAAGTCGTGTGGCGCTAAAATATGATTATTATCGAAATGAACTGAGGACTAATAAAATACTTTAAAACGATGTTAGAGATATTAAAATATTCCCCGTACCTATTCGATACTGTCGGGATCATATCAACTGAAGATTCTTTATCTGCTCGATATAACGACACTGAAAAATGTTTCAGCTCCTCAGGCCCGGTACATTTTAATGTATTATTCAGGGCACGTTTTGGCAAGAGATAAGAGTGTAAGTCGTCCTAATAAAGAGACGTTATAAAATCTGTGAATATTTTCGCTCCGGTTTAAATATTCGTTACGGAAGAGAAAAATTATTCTGCCTGTCATAATTGCAGTTAGATTGCAGTTAATTGTATTTCATCATCATCATTTCTGGACATACTCGTAGATCTCGTCTGACAATCAATTATTTATTGAATTAGACTTTATTGTTTACTATGCCAGGCATATCAAAAGGCGAACTAATTATTAAGGGCACTTTCCATTAAAACATCTAGAACATTCTACTATTAAATGTTTCGTGAGTACACATAATTATATATGAGTATAAATTAACAGGCTTAACTCACGTATGTTTTTCGTAAAACGTACGTGACTTCACCGTCTTACACATATAATCATCTAGAAATTTAAAATTTAAAAATATGTGCAGACTCATAATAAGTCACAACTTAAGATACGATAATGCCTTGTTAACTATTCCGATGATATGAAAATGAACATTAAATTAATGAGAAAAGCGAACACTGTTTTTATAATGTCCCTTTAGTGGCGCAGGTAACAGCGAAATTAAATTCAGCGAGGTCAATGGGTCAAGCAAATGAAGGGTTTGCGGCCGGTGGCGGCATAGCAAAGTTGTTTGTTTTATTATTTCAGGCGGGTTCGGAATATTCTGTTATTGTTATGCATGTGAATGTTCTAGGCAGATTTATTTAACGATGGAAGGGGCGCGATAGAGGGAGAGCGGTGTGGGAGCACTTTTCGGACAAATGGGATATCTTAAACAGTGACAGTATCGTATTTATAATACTTTATAGGTGAAACATATATTACTTTATTGAAGGCTTATCTTTATAATAATGATATTTTATAATAATACACAATTTTATAGTAATATAAAATTTTATAATGTCCTAGAAATAACATCAATGAACTGTAAATATTTTTTAATTTATCGCATTTGTCACTATAATTATCAAATTATGTTAATTTGGATGTATACATGGGATCGTTTTTTAATTATTGTTACTGTTAATGGATCTGCATATTTAATAAAATTATAAGAACAAGTAATTATTACAAATTTGAAATAACAGTACTAAGTGGAATATCAAATAATATAGGTACTCTTTATAAATTGTACATTATACAGTTTATAAACCAAATTATACATAATAAAAACTATATTTATTAATACTTTACTTCTTTAAAATAATAAATGTTTTAATTACTGCTATTAATAAAAAAAGAAGCATATTTCGTAAGTTCCAAAATATTTACGATGAAATTTATTTTCGTAAAGTTGTATATTCAAATTGAAGTCGGTAGTTTTGATATATATCAAAACGTTAAACCTACACAAAGAGTACTAGTTGTGAAATGTACAAATGAGAATTAAAACTGTCCGGAGAAAATGTTAAGACATTTTATTACTGTTTCTTAGTTAATTACTAGCTTAACTTAACATAAAAACAGTAATAAGAGTTCTTAAAGCCTCACTTGTGATATATTTTCCTGGGACACGCTATACACTGCTGGACCTTTAGCACGAGCTCATTCTGAATTCAAAAAGTCTTAATTACTCTTGAATATATTTCCGAGGGGAATAACACGAATATATTCATTAGTCAGAAAAGTTTATTTCTCGGCGATAAAGAAATTCAAAGATAGAACAAAGATAGGAAAGATACAAAACATAATGATGTAAATCCACTATGTAGACACAGAACTCATTAGCGTGGAAGAACAGTGTGTGTGTAAGTGTATGTAACTAATCATTATAATTACAGAAACGACAGAAGTGAAGTACTAAATGTCCTTTTAGTCTGTTAAACAATTTCATTCAGTAACCTTTGTGTACTACTTGTTTTCAAGGCAAAGTCGTAAACGTTTTTGTTCTGTTGAAATACACGTCAAATCGATATTAAATACGCATATCTTCTAGAAACAACTATAAACGCTTTTCTGTTTATTCTTCCGCTATTGCTGCAGGTACCTGTCGAGCCCCATTTATTTGAAATTGCACTTCGCCGTACAGACTTTCAAAGCTTTTTTACAAGTTGGAGTTTTTCCAATTTATTCTAGAAATAGTAAACAAAAAGCAAGCGAGAATAATTTGTTTTCACACAGATAGTTTAACGAGAAATGTGAGAAATAAAAGTTGGCTCCAAACGACTCGTTTTTCAAAACTGTCACAGTCTGACTAGGTACCTAACACGTAAAGTTTTTGCGAGCCGAGTAATAAAATTTGTAGTTACATGTAGCCGTGAGTGGAAACCGAATTCACGTCCCGACTCAGCGGTACAGGAACGATAATCGTGACAAGTCACAAAACTATAAATCTGCTTTCGGGTAATGTTAAGAAATCACCTTTGCGATAATCACAAATGTTTAATTACAACTTTGAAAACATAAGACGCCAAGAAAGCTAGCATCCATGTCAACTTATGAATGTTATGCTTTTAATAACTAAAATATTATTATCTCCATTTCATAGGAATCAAAGGAATTCTTTATAATGTATTCTAAGGCGTGTGATGTCAACCAAGCTGCATTTATCCGGCGTGCCAGGCTATAGGATTACCACTTCTTATTTTACTTATTTTACTTCATAACTGCTTCGTTGATCGAGTGCTTGCAAGCGCGACTGCCGATCGGGAGGTCCTGGGTTCAAATCCCGGGTCGGGTGCTATTGGATTTTTCT
>DWFV01000589.1:0-13596 GCA_018246775.1 Parelbella machaon machaon
GTTCTCGAGTAGGTCCGAAACCAGTTGGGTTGTTCCAAAAAACCCTCCCTGAGATAAGCCAATATATAATTTAATCATGATAATACATACTCATGAAAGTCAGTGAAACCTGGCAATGTACTACACGCCTCTGACTACCCTTTCGGGGATTAAAAGCGTGGAGTTACGTTGTTTTGTTATCTTTTATAGTACACATATATGTATGTGTAATTTATTGAGCGTGTGGTCATGCAAATAATTGTAGATAGGTATATGATTTGTCTTAAAATATTTATTATAATTTAAAATATCATATAAGATTAATATTATACATTTTCATGATATATTTTAACGACTATTTTCTTTCTTGTTAGGCAAACCACTAAAAAATTCCACCGGCAATCTTAACAAACTCGCCATTCCTATGTTACTCAAAGTCTAATGACTGACGCGCTCGTTTATTAAAGTTACTCTTGACCTGCCCTCTTTTTCAAGTCCCTCATTAATTTTGCACTCACGTTTAGTAAACTAACGTAACTCACGTTTAGTAAACTAAGAAATGGGTTTCACGTAAATAGTTTTATACAAACCTTAACAAATATCAAACGAGTCTATTAATTTGCAAATCATACAATGTACAGTGTAACTAGCGACTAACATTACAAAAAAGAGCATCGTATATAAGTTAAAACTCGCAGAAGTTAACGAGATACTTCGCTACGATGACTTAACCTTGTAGTAGTTACTAGCCGGAGGGAGATAGCGAGAGGGGAAGCGCAATCCTTGCAAGTGCCAGGTTGATTTCTGCGCGTTATAGGCACTAAGTAGGTCGTAAAGAAAAGGGCCCAGACTTTGCAAGGCGGGTCAACGTGCCTCCGCATTTCCTTATTAAAGTCCCTCGCGGACTCCCATCCGTTTGCGTAACGGAATTTCACCCGAGAATTTGTAGGTCATTATTATATTGTTAACAGTAATTGGATTTGTCTGTGCGCCTGTCTGCAGTGAGGTCAGTCAGAGCTTGGCATCAATGGCACTATTAAATTGACTAAGATAACTCTCTGATCACTTTTTATGCGGTTGTATCATAATTGGGTTGGCTACAAACACTTATCAACAATGTTGTCATTACTAATCAAGAATAACGCATATCTAATCATTATTTCTCTATTTACTTAGATAATTTACCTACATTTTTATCATGGGTACATTAGGTCACACCTATTGTCCATTAGGATAGGCTGAAACTGATGATTTTTAATAATATAGATACGCCTGGCTCGCTTTCCTGACTTCTGGTTTTTTAATGACCTAAAATCGCTTACGGATGGATGTTCATTTATTAAAGGTACTATTAAACTGGTTTTAGGACATATTTCACATATTTGTTTATGGTTATATTCATCGCCTGCCGCTTCGTGTCTGTATAACCAAGAGTTGACTTTTAGAAAGTACTCTAAAATTTGACGCTTATCTGCCGTTACATTATTTTTAAAAATATGTAATAATTAACCATTAAATTATTACATTAAACCAAAGTATAGTTTGCTGAATTATGTAAATGGTTGCAGGTTGCGAGCTTGACCAGAGCCACCATGACCATTCAGGTCAGATACTGGTCGAAGTCTCTCTAACCGGTGTGCGTATATCAATATAGTGTTGAAGGTAGAAGAAGCACGCCAGGTCTGTAGGAATAGAGATATTCAGCGCTCGGTGCACTCTGCTTAATTGGTAAAGGACCGATCGTGACGATACTGAACTTTGGATAAACCGCTCCTATGTACTATTAAAACTCTACTGTACTATAAAAATGTCACAGCATTATTTAAAAATTTAAAAATAACACTCACTTTTCCCTCCTGTCGTCATCAGAGAGCACCTGGCCATCATCAGCGTTGTTGTCCCCATCGCTGAAGACGGAACCCGAGCTTTGATGATGTTCCGGAATCTGTAAAAGACAAAATATTCAGAATTAGATAAAGAACAAAATTTGTCAAAGAAGAATGATCAAGAATTAAATGCTGTCTTTGTAAATTGTATTGATTTACAAATAAGAATACGTATTTTATTTTTAGATTTGGATACGTTAGATTTAGATACGTTTAGATACGTTATTACGTAGATATAAGATTGCATATTTTATTTTTTTTAACACAAAAAAAAATATATTTCAAATTGTATTTTTCAAAATTAGAATTTTCTAATCTCTCTGCTACTCGGTTCGTTGTTTCTCAAATGCATATGTAAGACAATTGTTTGTGTTAAATTGAGTTCGCACAAATAACAGTAAGTAGAGGCGTTTCTAATGGATTTTTAAAATTTATTTTACTATATCAACTATTATTTACTAATATGTTTATATCCTCCAACAAGCATTACATCCTCTCGATCCAATAACGCAATCAGAAGTAAACAATTTAATAAAATACCGCTTTGCAAATAATATACGTTTTCAGATTAAATTACTTGCTACTTATACTAGACAAACTTCCCGTGGAAACCTGGACGCCTTGCAGTATTCCATAATGTTCCCCAAGGAATGTGAAGTCTGTTAGCCCTCACGTGACCAGCGTGGCGAACTAAAGCCTTAACTACTCTCAACCTTGCAGAAGACACGTCTCCAACAGTCGAAAGATAAAAGGGAAGATAACGAAGAAGATGATGATGATGATGGTGATATTTATATATAAAGATAACTCATCCAAAGATTTTAGATAGAAAAATATCGTACTAACCGACTCTATGGCGCGAAACGCAACAACCATTTTCAAAACTTTAATAACGGAACTAAACGTTCACTGTTTAAAAATCACTGACATATTCAATGATAGAGTCCTTTTTTAAAGCTTAAGGCTATATTTCAATGAATATTACATTTTAAGACACTATAATTACAATTATTATTAAAAATACTTTTATATGACATGCTGTTAGATCGTTTGGATAATTACTAACAAAAGTAGAGCACTCGGTAGAGTCGCGTCTGACACTTATATTCCACTTATCTGACATTGTATGACACACGCAAATAAAATTACTAAATATTTGTCATGCACTGTTTAAAATAATCACAATTGGTATTTGTGTGTTACACTGATAGCCCAGTAACTTAAAACTCTACCTCCCACTACGAGGATCGAGGGTTCTGCTCCTGGCGCCCGCGTGTTAATAAAAATATGGCTTTCAAGTATCACTTTCTGTTACGATAAAAGAAAGTAATCTGAGAAAACCTGCACATCGTAGAGTTCTCCACAATTTTCTCCAAGGCAAGTACAGTCTGCTAAAGCGCACTTGGCAAGGAAGCAACCTATGGCTTAACCATTCTTTATGAGAGAAGAGCAGAAGTGAGAGAATTTAACATTGATAATAGTCATAACATTTTTAAAAAGTTACTGTCATATTAAATAGAAAACTTATAAGATTTTCTTTAAATAGCTAATGCAGATGACGAGACTTTATCCATTTGAGTAGGTAATAGGTATTACGTAGTTACTCAATGTTAATGAATGAATGTCATCTCAAGTAAGTGACGTTATTTTCGAAAATTAACCACAGCAGAATAAAAAACCGTAAGGTTACACTTGAGTCGTCTCATCTTGTAAAATACGAGCGACACTGATTAGCAAGAAAAAAGGGACAGTGATGATAGGTCGATTGCAAAAAGATACTTAAATAATTCTAATATTAACGATAAACCGTTTCGCAAGTTTCCTTACAGGGTAGGCAGGAAACAATGAATGGCAAATGATTATATCCTTACGGACCAAATGTGCTTCTACATTCAACATTCTCTACATATAAGCACGCCGATTTTTGAGACCTTTGACTCTCCCATCAACCAGTATACATATTATAATCTTTTTTCAACATAACCGAGTCTCGCTCTCCCTCGGCACCTACATCCATGAACATTTGCATTATATATTCTCATTCTTTCATCTGCCATTCTTTTCACATGTTCGAACCGCGTTAAATAATTGTAAATAATATAAATATTCCAACCTGATGCAGCGGGATGCAGTCAGACCGCCTCTTCGGACGCATCCTGCACTCATTTTGAGGCGCAAATTAACCAATTAATGACTGCAATTGTTGCAATTAGCATTGGCCAGTGTCTGTGAGCTGTCTACCATCTGGGTTGTAAACTAGTTGTTGGCTCCCTGGTTTCCTCCTTTATAACACCTATCACAATACTACGTAATGCACCCTTTTACAAATCCGTATCATAATTGCAACTTACAAATGTGTAAATTAATGATTTGCTATAAAGTAACGGTGACGGTGACCGATAATAATATTATCGATATTAAATCAACAGAAGCCCTATTTTTGATGTATTACAATAAATTATAATATACAACTATAATCTATCGATAAAAATATCTTAGCGGTCCGTTTGAAGATCATGTTTGATAAAATCGAAGAGTCTGCCGACTCGCAGTTGGACCACGTGGCACACTTTGGCCTAACGTTTTAAAAAACTGTTTTTCGTGATATATGTACATAATGTGATACTTCATTTTGACATTGTTACTAAAGATCTACATTTAACATTTTAATTGGGTGAATTATTATAAACATATTAAAAAGTTCAAAAAAAAATAAAGTTGTGTGGAATCGTACCACGAAGTATAAAAAAACTTTTTTAGAATTTTATTTATTTTAGATTGTAGCAAGTTTACTAGAGATTTTGGTTTTTTATGAATGTTATTGGTATTCATGTTTAAAAAACTTGCATTACCATATTATATTTGTATTTGCCGTATAACCTCAGAAAATGTTGTATTTGTATATGACATATACAGTGGCGGAATATTATTGTCATTAAGATTAAAACGTGGCCAGCGAAAACATTAACTTGAATTGATACGGTATTCAAAGCAAGCTTATATTTTATTAAAAATTCAATAATGAATTATCTACTTTCAAGACGTAACTTATTCAGCACACTCCAATTGCCTCAATACCATAAAATCAAAAGCTGACTTACGAACCTTGCGTGTTTTCCCGCCATTTTGAGTAATCTGAAATCGCTGGCAGTTGATAATGTTTTGGAAATTCAAAATTAATCAATGTAAATATTGCATTTCCGTAATGAATATTCGTAATCACAAATTTTCTTAGGTAATGATTTGATATATTTTGAATAAAAATGTAAATAGACTTTATACAAATAATATAAACGTGGAAATTGCATAAAATAATTTTAACCAAATCCTAAATATTATTACGTCAAAACATATTGTTCTTCGAATGAAAGGATTGTACATCCTTTAAAAAAATTGGATTAGAACAATTTATCAATTGAGATGAAATCTAACTATACTTTGTAGTTCACTTTATAGATTCAGAAGATAAATTATATCGTAGATGTATTTTTACTTAAAGAAAACGCCATCTATGGTTACAGTTCAGAACTTATCACAATGTACCGCGAAATTTAGTACGTCGACTAGTCAATAGATGACTATACAGTTTTGATGGAGATATTATCTCATAATAATATACATATTACTAATATGCAAGTCTGTTACACACATTTATACTATATTTCACTCGCACAAAGTTATAGAAGTGGGAAGAAATCCTTTAGTTGTTGTGTATGAAAAAAATGAGACCACAATTAGTCAAGGACAGGAAATTATAATACACGTAAATTATTTCATTTTTATCTTATGACTATATCTAATAAAATAAGCAACCTTATACACGAGATCATACCACAGACTTTCAGATACACTAATTATGTGTAACATAATATGGTTAATAATGTTTCGTATACCACTAACTGGGTTGGCCATTGAATAATATGAAAACTTTCCAAGTATCTATGTACATGATGTCTGATTATATAAGGGGTGTGCATCAACACCACCATTACTATCAAATAATGATGATCAGGGTTTATATTATATTACTGATAGGTATTTAAGTTACTGAGGCCCATGTCTAGAATGTGAGATGAATAGTTATACAAAAAATCAATAACGAAATAAATATTTTGGACCAATTCACTCATGGCCATCTGATCCCACAATCAAAGTTGGTACTATGGTAAGCAGACACAGACCGATATAAAATTCTTGTTGATTACAAAAGTATTTTTCCTGTGTGGGAATCGTACACATGAACCCCAATTCAGCAGTCAGCGCTTACTTACAACTACAGGAACAGGCTGATAAGTATATATATAAATCTATCTTAGAAAAACATGTAACTTCTTGATCTAACAAATCAAGATAATGCGAACTGGCATCTTGTGAACACGCATTCTGCGTGCTAAACCACACGTCAAGTATGATCAAGTGATAACAGAAAAGTGCAAGCCTGGGCTGCTAAAATATCGTAAAAATGCACAAACATGGAAAACCATTAACAAATTGAAGTAAACGTTAATAAGATGAGGTTGAGATAAGCTTACGTAAGTCGAACAGATGGGAGAAGTCTGAAATGGTCAAGTCAAAAGAAACACTACACTAGCATGTATGTCGACTGATGCAAGTGGAAGAAATGAAAGGAGTTTACAGAGAGAGTTTTCAATGAAAATTATTAGTTTCTGCATACCACTGTGATAAATGGGCATGATTATTTACATGAATATATAGCAAAAACCCCTTATGTAAATGCACGTGGTTCTTCATTAAGAAAATCCTTTGTTCAAGAGTGGACTGAGACAGATTGATAATACATAATGATGACATATGTAAAGACCTTAGAATCCAAGAAGTTGTTGACGCTGCCAGAGCTGTTAGAGTTGCTGCATTCCATGCTGTCATCGCTATTGCAGAGTCCGCTGCCGCTGCCGCTGCTGCTCTTGCTTATATCTGAATCTGACTCTATCCAGAGCGGAGAGCGATATTTGAACTTGTGCGCGAAGGCATTTAGCTTTAATTCGTTATTCATGGCGAAATTCGAGCAATTGGATTCGAGGTAGAGTTAAGAAGAGAATATTCTTGTATGAACACGTATTTCTGTAAGCAACTCGCGTTTTCCCAAATCCTGTTTCAGTACAAATTTGTATATATTATACCTCGATGCTAGTATTTTAATCACAATAATTAATGTCATTACATCCTTCTGTTCGCTTTTCCCAGATTTTGTAAATTATCGTATTTCATATGAAAGAAATATCGTTACTGCCCAATTCATATCTGTCTAATTCCTTCTATTGTAATTTTCACTCCCTCCCTCCCTTTTCACTCCCTCTCATCACTTTAACTTCTCTCATTAAGTCCGATACTTTCATGAGCGGTTTCACTTCGAACACTCCACTGACGTCTTCCTCCAGAGCGCCGTTCAGACAGATCGGAACAGATCTTGCGACATGGTCTTGATCTAGGATCACGGACAAACTCAAGTGATTGTATGTAGGCAAATAGGACGCGAGGGGACGGGCATGTTGGACGCGCGGAGATTTCGCAACGTGTGAAATATAGAGACGGTCAGTGAGTTTAATTGAATAACTACTCATCTTTCAATTGTTTCTTATTTAAAAGAATCAAGCGATATATGCAAAGTTGCTGGCAGTGGTTGGAAATAAGGAACTAAATATCGCGCTCAGGGGCGTTCTATAGGAGAGTCCTTTGTTCAGCAATGGACCAAAACAAGCTTATGATGATGATAATGATTATAAACCACTTTCAGTGTCATAAAGAAGGCAAGCACGATAGGATGAGATAGTGTGATACTTCATTATAATTTTGTGTTTAGTTCAAAGCAAGTATGATTAATTTGGACGTAATAGATTTAATACTTATTACTTTTAATACTATGACATCATACGATAATAATTCTATATTAACTAAGATCTTGTTTAGAAAAATAAAAAAAATATTATTTAAAACATGATGTTATAATAAACCTGGGAGCTGTTATTGTACATCCCGAAGGAGGACGTCGTTGTCCAATTTGGATAATATGAGTCCAGACACGGGACCTTTCAGTGTCACCTCGGGACCCGTCCACTGGCTCATACTTTGGCTTTACCGTCTACTATTATTGAAGTTAAAAATAATGTTATTTACTATTATTTATATCCAGGATCAATACCATATATACCATATGATAACAATAAAAAGAAATTAACGTAACGTTGCACCACGCCGGTATGCCCCGAAGAAGTAGGCAGAGGAGTACTGTTCACTCTCAGGTTTCACCAGTTACTTTACGTCCCACAGTGGAACAGGTGGTGAAAAGAAATTGTTGTACAAAAAGTTTAAATGATGAATAGGTGTAAATACAAACGTGGCATGCGTATATGAAGAGGGTGGTGAATGTAGAAGTTCGTCAGATCGGTAACGATTTAGGTTTTTATCACACGATGCTCTTTGTTTACGCTGTAATCCCGTAATGAACCTAGCGTGACGATATAAAATATTCATAACAATAGAGTAAATTACAATAATTCTATAAACAATATAGAGCAGACCGTTTGTTTAAAAATTGTCTTAGTAATTATTGCTAGTTATATACATATCAACAAATATTAGGTACCTATATCCTAACAATGTAAATATGAATTCGATGATATCCAAGGTATCCTTCTATTTTAGACTTCATTCTTCATATTATTATGATATTATCCCATATTGTCTACAAACGCACTTGGCCAGCGTGGCGTGACATGCCTTAAGTTTTTCTTTGAGATAGGAGACCCGTATCCAACAGTGGAACGATAAAAGGGTTAATAATGAAAAGAAATATAATAAGTGTATATGAGGAATTAACGAATGAATCGCTAAATAAATATTTGCGAAGTTGAATTTAAGGAGATAATTTTAAATTTTAAAAACGAACATACATACATTTTTAGATTTTATTATCTATTTAGTATTTATCAGCTTTCTGGTTACCGCAGTACATGCTTTGCTTAGCTTGGGGTCAGTTGACCGCGAATAACTTGACCCAAGATATCTATTTTTAATAAAGGAAATGACAATAAAGATAAATTTAATTTTTTGTTAATTAGGTACTTGAATCTTTCTTGGAAAATTTAACAACAACTTACTCTTCGTCCATTTATTTGTTGAAGAGCCGGCGTTGAAACTGCAGATCTTTTTAGCGGTGTGTATGTAACGGGACTATTTCCATTTATTTGAGTTTCATTGTTGTATTCTTCTTTGATTTTATCTTGCTCTTTAATATGATCTTCGTGTGCATTGCTTGTTTCCTCATCTGCTACAATTTTTACTTCAGGAGTCGATGCACGAACTTCAGGACTTTTGTCATTTAGATTTTCATTATTGCTAACCATTGATGAGCCTGCCCCATCATCATCTATAAATTGTATATCATTTGGTGTTTTATTTGCTTCTAGAATTAAACTTTTGGTCTTTGGCGGCATTTCGACATAATCGTGAGGATACCATGGTATGTTGAGCCTTAAGTCCGGTTTCTTCCTTACCCTCATTTTGCTTTATTTGGCGTTTAAGAACGGCTTTCTTTACATTAAAATTATAAATATTGACTTTGATATGGGTATCTGTTTGAAATCTTTATCCGAGATAAGATCCGTCGTTCAAGGATGGTAGAAAAACGATGGTCACACTTTTCGCGTCTAAATTAAAAACTTATCATGATATATTATACTATAAATTTTCCCACATTCTACAGAATATTCCTTAATTAAACACACACTTAAACGTCACATGCCTCCCTTCCATGTAATTATTCATGTATTTCAAAAGTGTCACTGAAACATTCAACACCGTGTAAGACACATACGTTATTTCTCTCAAACTAAAACATTTTTCCTTATACTATTTATCAAATTTACCGCTATCTTTTTCGTGATAAGAGACAATGTGATATAAGAAATGATCAAATTCATTTCGTATAGAGTAGCAATAGATACACAATTGCCCACTTTTATATAGGTAATCACCTTTAACATCTTCACCATCATTATCAATATTTTATTCTTTAATCGTTAAACATATTTCTATTCTCAAGATGAGAAGGTTCTCTTCTATTCTCATGCAAGCCAAATGTAAGTTTTCATATGCTTTGAAAACATTTCGAAAATTTCCAAGATAATAATAAACGCACGTGGTTTTCTAAAGTTGGAGAGACGTACCAGAAAATCGTACTCAAATCTCTGGATCATAAAAATGTAAACCACCATTACTGCTACTCTTTTATATACATGAGACAATAACCATAGATATGTAGAAACCTATGATGGAATGTAATGTTTATGGTATACATTTACGTTATTTTCGTTATAGTACACGTCGGTCGCGTAATCTCGACTATTACTAAGATATATTTAATGTTTACAGTGAAATTATCTCACCTTAGTGCTACAGTTTAAAAAAAATAACATGTTACGTGTTTTCACACGAAAGTCACAAATTATTTTAAGGAAAATATAAGGTATTTTAAATCACAAATTATTTTAGGTCCATTAGTACTATGAGAAATGGCTTCTTCCAACTTTACTTATGTTTATCTAGATTGCTTACATTACAATTATTTATTTTTATTATTTTATTGCAATCAGAAATCTTAAGTACATTTTTAACAATAACAATAATAGTATACAATGCAGTTTAGTTTTTATGTATTCAGCTGTCGGCGAATCGTCATCAATCCTTTTCATAAAAGTTAGATAAGAATCATACGTTTATTGTTTTATATATCTGTTTACGATTAACCCAAATGTAACCGGGTCACGGCGTTATCTCTTATCTGTCCATTGTTTTGGTAATTCTTTTTATGGTTTCACTCGTTTATGACAGATCATAATTTCCAGCATTTTTTTTTCGTATTTAATCCAGTTAATCTTTTTGTTTAAGATATAAGATCTAGAGAAAAAGAACCATTTGAATGCTTGAATTACACTAATTACAATTTGTTGTAATAATTAATATATATTTAGTCAGATATTTACGGGCATCCAATTTAAAACTAAATAAAAAATATTTACGATCAAAATATAAAGATGTTACTAACATTTGGGGGGAAAATAACAGCGGTAAGCTGCTGAAATTTGAAGGCCCAGTGCCGGAAGGAGTGGCGCCAATTAAGGGAGACCTATGTATGCTCAGCAGTGAACATCTAGAGACTGATGACGATGACTAATATTTCAATGAGTATTTGGGGACGTATACATATATCGCTAAATATCCAAAAATATTATGTTTAAAAATATATGACTTACGTCATTTTGTGCGTACTGCTTCACATCTTCCATATCCAAGTTCGGTAGCGTTGGCATCGAAATTGAATTCCGTCTTAATCCAGCCCTCCTCTGCTCTTGAACCTCCTGCTCCATCATTATAAAATCTCGGGATTCCTCCGCTCCAAATGCTTTGGACGTGCTCGGTGTTCCATCCGAAATATCAGTAGATTGCGTGCTCGGACTTGTGGGTTTCGAAGATCTAGACGATTCTGGATCCAATGTAATATAAAGCGTTCCTTCTGGAGTATCCACGACTATTGTATCGCTGTTTGGAGTGTGTATCGCACCTAAATCTCCAGCATGTATTTTAATGTCTTTTGGTTTAGTTACTTCTTGTTTTGGTTTAGAAGCATCGTCTACATTGGATTCATCTCTAAGAACAGGTAAATCTTCAATCCCACTTTCGACATCTTTCGTCCGTTTCGGTCGGATCGGCTCGCCGGTTCTTACATGCTGCAGTTCGACGAACTCGTCAGCGTATGGAATGCTCGTATTCGCTCGGATCTCTGGTGAGTTAAGTCCTTTTGCAGCTTCATAAGGCTGGTCGCTATTTTCCATCGTGCTGCTCTCGCATAGCCGTAATCTGAAATCAAATAAAATAACAATTCATTCACATTTTAATTGTTGATCTTCGTAAATATTTTTTGTATATCATTATTTTTTAAAGGTTTCCCTTATGGTTCTCTTTCTGTCACTTAATGGTATTTATTTTCTTGAAATTGACTATTTTCTTTTTATGCCCATGTATTAATATATTTTGTGTGTAACATTTTAATTACAAAACTGTTATAAAAAATTAGTTGAAACTTATTACATGGCAACATTAATCATTATCATTTATTTATGATAGTTTGTGTTTTACCGGTTTGTCATTAGTTCTAATAATTTTTAATTAATGAATAATACTATGTCCTTATCACTGATATTACTGACTTAGTAGGAGTATAATAATACTTTATTATTTGAAATTATTTTATCATAATAGTCGTGTTTATTGCTTTTGTAAAATTAATTTTCCGCCAATCAAAATCAATATAAGTAATAACTAGGTTTAATTAATCATCAATATTATATTTCGTTAATATCTGATCGTGTACCCTTCAAGAACAGAGTCTACATAATATGTGCCCTTATAAAGGTAGGTACAATATACATATTTATAGTTGACCATAGTATAAATATTTCACATTTCACAAAGAAATGTACCTGACCATTGAGCTATAATCATCTGTAACCGACGTCGATGAGGTTTGTAGGAACAAATTCTTAAGGACAGTTGTGGCACATATGTTAGTGTATATCTTAGGACATCTCCACACACGGCCATCTGATCCCAAAGTAAATATAACTACACTTATACATGATAAACTACACTTACGCGTAAACCTATAAAATACTTTGAAAAGACCAATATTTGGTATATTTGGCAACCGGATCGTAGAAAAAGGACTAGGTAGGTTTCATGATAGGTTACTTTAATATCTGATTTATATATATTTGCCTAATTTACCTTTCCAACACGCTGTTGATATAAACTTCTCCAAAAAGTAATCCAAAGCTATTAAATTACATCTCTGCTCACGCTTAAATTTTATAAAATGCATTTAGAATATAATACTTTCTGTCCTCGTAAGCGTATTGGATTTAGAGCCCGTACACATTTCTAGTAGTGACTCGGAGTCTAGATTGTGCCCGATGTATGGCAATAGGGTCACCACCTTTTCCATGGGACGTAAACGCAACAGGTGAAACGTGGGAGTGTACAACACTTCTTTGCCTACCCCTTCCGGGATTACAGGCGTGAACTTACGTTTTAAACGTTTGGGGATTCGAAGCGAGTGCTTTTATAACGGTTTTTTTAAACTGAGAAGTCCTGTATCTGTACCTACATAGTATCTAAACCATATACCATAACAGAACAACTTAGTGCTTAAAACATTATCAAAGCACGCGCTTCAAACTGCCAAATGTATATATATTTAAGTGCTACCAATACCAAACTAGTAACGCCAAATGTTCACCTAGCTTATGATTGTGGGCACACCGAAGAAGTTAAGCACACACCACGGTGAACCAATGTTTGCGGTGCTATGAAGAACTAAGCCCCTAGCCGGCGGTGCGTACATAATGACGTCGCCGGTTTATACAGCGTTTAACTACTGTTTGTCAGAACTTAGCTGTTGGTAGTACGAATTAGAGGCCGTACAGAAATGCACAACATTGGCAGGTTAAGGGATGTTATGGAACGTTACGGTACATTGTCCCCATTATTGATATAGAGAACAATTATGATTAGTTTGGCTGGTGTAAAATAATCTATCCGTTTACGAATAAACCACTTACTCACGAACGAATGAACGTAACATCACGCCTATAATCCCCGAAGAGGTAGGCAGAGGGGTGTAGTATACCCCCAAGTTTCACCAGTTACGTTTAAG
>DWFV01000590.1:0-13590 GCA_018246775.1 Parelbella machaon machaon
TTGCAGCAATAGAGTAAACACTAGCACATTTGATACAGGAGAATATTATACGAGGTAAAAAGTTGAGTGTCACCCCAGTTAGAGGCGCAAACGACATGCATAGATACAGAGAACATAACACTAGTGTAAATGCTAACAATAATATTATAAAAAAAAGTACATAACAGATTTGAAGTTAAATAAGTAAGTTGTAAGTAATAAATGTTACGTTGTGCACTGCAAACGATTAAGGCATTAAAATTAAATGAAGTGAGACCGATTGCATATAGAAAAAAAAAATAGCAATAATATTAAGAAAAATGGAGATTAGAATATTTATGTCCAACTTTAGGGCTCTTAATGACGATCACAGAAAATTACAGTTTCATTTATAAGATTGCAATAATATTTACAAGGTCATCATGCAATAATAGATATTTTATCATTAAAAGAACTATGTGATAAAATTTTATATTAGGGATAACCAGATAAAATATATTTATTTATAGTTGTTAATCCTCTATTCCCTGACTAGTCCTAACGCTGCGTTGAATTACTAAGGCTAAATTCACTTTCATATTATAAAAAGTGTTATAAATCGTGGTTATTCTGTTGAGCGGACTATAGTTACTTAATTTAGTGCGCGCGGCTCTCTTAACGAAAGGCTTGTATTTTAATTTTTTTGGTTGTACTCTTGGTACAGAAATTTTTATTCGAGCTAAGAGATCGGCGGCATCTATACTCCCATTAATAAGTTTGAATAAAAGTGGTCTGAAAGTGAATTAAGACGAAATGATTAAATCTATCATTTTCAGATTTTGAAGTATAACTTATAATACTAACTGCTGTTTTATATAATATTCTGCTTACAACGCTAAATAATATTATAGGCTACCGTAAGATATGCTGAAGTTGCACTAATGCTAGCCAACGCAGTCCTATTATTCTATTGGTATCCCAATCGAAGCTGTTTTTACGACACTAGACTGTCTGCCCGATGCAATTATATATTTAAAAAAAAACAGATTTATATTCTCAACAATAAATTAAATATTAAACACTTTAAAATTGAAAGCAAACGAGGCTACCTATCTGTAAGTCTATTTTTGGGCGTGCGTAGTGAGCAATCGTAATTTTTACTGAAATGCTGAAAGCTATGCTAAAAATTCAACGTATAAGATCAAAGTGGAGTAAAAATTATACAAAATTATATACTGTTTAATTTACGGCATATTTATTTAAGCCAATAAAATGAAAAAAACGTGCATTATGTGTAAAAAATAACCTATTCCTTTCGATGACAGTCGAAATTTTCACAAGTAAGAAATTTTACAATTTTTATATTTATCATAGGCATATCTATTAAAAGATATGTTGGTGGTACGTAATGTGTTTAAAAAACTTGCTATAATATAAAAAAAACGCATAAACATTTTTCAGGTGTGCTAAAAAATATTCAAAGTATTTAAGTTAAAAACGGGCCATGAATATTTCTCTGCGCATGTGTGATTAGACAAAGACAAGCATGGATCTCTCATCTTTCCTCTTCTATTACTTTTTGGACACTCGCACTCGTAGGCCTGTCTATGGCTTCCCTACTCTATATATGTATGTATAATATCTCTATACAATTGTCTCACTGTACTTAAAGCGCATGGCTTCACAGGGGAATTAATGTTTTTCCCATCCTTTTCCTCATCATAATAAGATATGTAATTAACGATTTCATGTCCATATCACTATTCTAAAACTACAGATTTTTTACGAATCATCATCATCATTACCATCATCATCAGCCTATCTCAGTCCACTGCTGGACATAAGCCTCCCCCAATACAAAAATACGAATATTTTTTTTTTGTACGAATAATCTATATCAATAAAACATTTCGGATTTGTTACTTCATTTGCTATTGTTTCTTGGCACTAATTGGCGCTTAGTGATTTAGAAAATATATAAATATTTGATTGAACAGGTTTATTAAATTGTTTAGCCCCGATCTCGTGGTAAGATATTAATTTACCTCATTTCCCATTTTTCCATGCTAACCTTATAAGCCAGTTTTAGTTTTGATTATAAATGTTATCGGCAATGATATTATTAATAAGGGGGATCTCGACATTTCACATTATTTTTTGAGTATATTTCGTTAGACCAATGGCGAAGTAAGTTGGTCACATTTGTATTTTTAAATGTTAGGATAGGTACTAAAAATATAATTTGGGACATCTCTAAACCGCGATCATCTGACCCTAAAGTAGTCAGAGCTTGGTTATGGTAACCTGTCGGCTCATAAGCTACATTATATTAAAATAAAATTGATTCAGTTTGGTGTTTAAAAGAAGTAATTTTATATCCATCTAACAAAAGTCCGGACGAGACGATTAGTCCTTTGGCAAAAAAATTTAAACGTAACTTCTAAAAATTTTAAAAATATGTAAAATTTTAATAACTCACATATTCATTTATGTTTGCAACCAGTGGTGAATAGATACTATACTAAAATAGGTGCGGACCAGAAACTGGCAATTAAGTACGATACATAACTATATCCTACAATGCTTACCTACCTATAAAAATGTAATGTTTATTCTGCTAGTACAGTAGGTATATCTCACAATGCGTGACAGATAGGGTTTTATCTTTATTCATAGTCGTTATTGTTAGTCGTAAATATTAGCTTATAAGGTTAAATGTCGAATACTTGTAATTCCTTGCATAGACTACATAGTGACTTTCTCGTAGTTTTTTCATAGACTAAGTATGTATATTTAACTAAATCTGTATCAGGCTCTGCCATAACTTTTTTAATAAAGTATACGCCTACAATATCGTCCATGTTACCTTGTAATTGAACACAACCCAAAATATGTGTAGGTATCTAAACGCTTACTATGATTTTAATCAAAATATATGTATTATGAGGAGTTATGGCCGTTTTGATAGCCAAATGAAGTCGTTTATTTTCGATGAAAAGTTGAAAATTCTGTTGGGTTGATAAATGCGAATCTCTCAATTGTTTTTTTATCTTGTAACTGCTCTTTTAATAAATATTTAAGGCGTTAAAATATTTATCTCCCGACGACCCAGTTACTTAAAACGCGTACACTATCAGGTACTGAAAACAATCATGTATTATGTACTTACGTATGTATATTTATAAAGCAAACATGTTTTAACTGCATACATTTACGATTATTTATATGAAAATTGTGGTTTTAATAGGGTTATTTTTAAAAAATCACCTTTTTTACCATATTGCGATTTGTGTGTGTTATTTTTACGTATATGTAAATAATTTCGAAATATGTAAATAAATTCTAGCAATTTGTAGAAGGTCATACTTACCCAGTATTTCTACCGATGTATAATTAAAAAATAATAATTTAAAAAAAGATAACTGTGTACACTTAACATATTATATTTCAATATATTTGATGTATATTCTTTGACATTGTAAATGTAGTTATATCAATTTTAATTTTTATCATGAATTTAGGTCACTGATACATGTTATATTGATATACTATTAGAGAGCATGTAAAAATGTTAATAATACACCTCCAGTTAACATAGGCTGACATATTTAGTTAATCAATATTTTACAAGCGATATAAAAAAGAAAAAAAATATGTTTAAACTGAAATATCACTGCTGGCTGTTCTCTGTAATTGGTAAATATTCGTTATTATGTGTAGTCTATATATTATGTGTAGTCTATATACGGTATGTTGTCGACGACATGATGAACGTGTGAAATGAACGTGTTTGCAGTCTGCTTGGTATGAAATGGTATTCTTGCAGTTTCTAAAAATTTCGAATTTGGAACTTAAATTTCTTGCCTGAGATCGACGAATTTGTTTGTTTTGAATTATATTGAGTGTTCTCTACTGTCCATAGGAACAAAATAATTGGATTAAGGTTAAATTAACTTGACTGCGCTGCTCAAATAGTGAATTGCAATAATTAAATCATTTCAATTGCAAACAAAGATTTTTGTCGCAGTGGGTTAATTCACAGGTGAACAATTTAATGTACAGATTCTGTTTTGATTAAATTTGGCTTTATTACGCTATAACAACCCGCCTTTATTTTCCAAAAGGGATAGGTAAAGAAGGGTAGTATTTTCATTATTCACTAGTTATCTTATACTGTCCACAAAATACTTGGGATGAGCTTATTGCTATACACCGGGCACAAATCTTTATCAGCTTTTGCGTTAGCAATCAGTTGACCAACGAGGCTGTCAATTTCCATAATAATTTCAATAATTTAAGTTATGATCTTCATAACAATTTGCCATGCATGTGCATAATGCAAATATATCGTGGTCAACTTAGAGTTGTATTCTAGTACAGTACGTAGCTCAAATACAGGTTAGTGAAAATACGCCACGGTTTCTTACTGTTCACAGACCTCCTACAAGGTTTTAGGGCTGTTATCTAACCAGTCTCGACTGCCGAATGTGCTCATTAAATTAAGACAAAACTTAGAAATTGGTTATTAGCAATCAACCATCAAAAAAATATTTAGAACATTTTTAAAGCGTACCATGTACCTACATTCCAACATTATGATGTTTTTAGAGAAAAATGTAACTTTTTTAGGCTTATCACAATGGTCCCAAGCAGCGTATCTTCGATTTTACAAAAGGTATGTTTGTGTATTAAAATTTTAGTTTCATAACACAATTGTAGATTAATAAGATTACCTAATACTTACGAAGCCTTTTAAATAATATTAGGTAGTACTACCAGCTGGTAGAACTAATATCGTTTACTAAGTTTCTCCAAAAACAATTTTCGCTTTAGATTTACATTGACAGACGTACATTTAGGGTTAAGGAACAGATTGTTGGAGTCCTTGATGCGGGAGAAAGTTACGTATAACGATAAACAGTTTAATTCTTAGGTTGAAGTTGCCTTTGCATAAATTTTGATCTTGAACTTTGGCGTTTTTTCTATCACTTAGAAGTGTGACTTTTTTATGTTTATGACTTGGGTGTATGCACATACAGTTTATGTTGAAGGATGAAGGTGAGAAATGAGTAAAGCAAGCTGATAATGGAAATGGATTTGATGAATTTTGAAATATTCTTAGGTTTATTTTATTTCGTTTAGGCCAGCACTTGGCCACATCCTTCCACAGCCTTGCTTGATGGAAAGCAAAAGTATACTCTATGGTGTAGCATGCTTGCCTAACAAGTACCTATTCACAGTTGATGCAAATGCGTAAAACACAGACGGTACGATTAACGCGTTCGGTTATGATTTCAGCACTTTTGAAGATTACAGAGTGACAAAGATCGATAAGCCACTACCGCTTTTAAAATGGATTGACTTTTCTAAGCCGACGATTTTCTACGCGTTCGGCTACGACAGCTCACCGGAAAAATCAAAAGATACCGTCGTAGCGTATATCAAAAGAAATGACACTAACTTTATTCTCGTCGACTGGGAGATGGAAGCCAAAAATGATGACCTTGAGACAGTTCTCGCACACGCCCTAACAGCAACGCCTAATTCCATTAATGTAAACATTTTGTTCATCGGTAATAAAATAATTTTTCAGATTGTCACAATCATAATGGATACAGTGAAACGAAAAGATGACCTTTCTGCTTGGTCTAACCTACCTCCTAAAACTAATACTTAAATTTACTTTCCCTTAGACATATTGTACATTTCTTTCCGATGTCTTGCATATTAATTACCTAGTTTTATAGGAATGGTAAATAATTCTTAATGTTGTTCCTATTGATGACCATTAAATTATATTAGTATTAAAACAAAGTATTATAGCTTTCGCTATTGCTAATTTGTTTTAATACTAACTGTCATACTGTAGCTGCCGCGACGTTAGATATGAATGATGTTCATGTAAGATTACCCATATTTGTTATGATTTTTCAGTTAGGCAAAGAACTGGGCATATCATTGTTGATATTGTCGTGTTCTCTAGACATGAACACAGTACAGCTTGCTGGACATTCTTTGGGCGCACATTTAGTGGGGTACGCTGGTTCATTCACTAGTGAACGGGGTGTTGTTGTTGGAAGGTGAGGTATCAATTGAAGACAATTTTTTGCACTTAGCGCCCAATACGTGGGTGAACAACGTTATACGGTATTTTGACGTACCATCTAAGAAAGAAATCGTCATTGTAAGCCCGTTAGGAACCTTCGAGGGTGATGTATACCTAATGTCAGTATAAATATTTATTAAATTAAGCTTTAGACGTTATAAATTAAAGAGGTTTCCGTTTTATTCGTTTAATTTTTTCATATTAATCGTCGAACTAATGAATAATTTCATTTTCAGGATAACGGGTTTGGATCCGTCTAGTTTTAAATATGAAGGGTTTCAGCATAGCAAGGGCTTATACAATTCGAGTGCAGCGTTCGTTGCTATTTGGCATTCTGATCCCGGAAACTATGGCACCACTCAGTCTTTGGGACACGTGGACGTGTGGTTCAACTGTGACCATCCGGTGCAACCCGGTTGTCAGGAAGGTGAATTTAGGGAATTTAGTGACAATTGTAAGTATTTTTGTCTAATACTTTGAACTGCTAAATTTTCGGAATTAATGAAAGCGCTTGGAACCTATTTCTTGCAACGTTTGTTTTCTAATTCCAGCTACCTGCAGTCACCGTCAAACGATATATTACTTCGAGGCAGCAGTAATGTATCCGAAGCTTTTTATCGGACAGCGCGCGTCCAATTGCGACAGTTGGACCAAAGGAGATACTGCGACATCTCATAATGACGTTTTATATGTTAATGACAACATTGACACTAGGTAATTGATGTTTTTATGTTTGTAACGTCTTCAATTAATCAATCACTTTGGTTCATTAATTTAGTGATAATTGTTAATAAACCTATCATTGATTGAGAGTGCAAATAGAACAGTTTTATTTGCGAAATACAGATACCTCATACGACTTTTTATCACCTTCGCTTATACCAGATAAGCAGGTCTAGCTGTGATATAGGCCCTTTTGTTGAATGAGTATTTTATCTAATTGTAGTACTTACTTTTGAAAGGGATTTGTTATAGGCATACTACAATTACTTAAAGAAAAGCAGTTTTCAGAAAAACAGCTATTTCTCGAGCCATATTGTATTATTGTAAACTTAGTGTTGCCATAACAATAGTACAGTTTACCTACATAATAACTAAGCTTTTGACACCTCGCAATACATTTAAATGTATTTAATACTATTAAAGTTTAGTTTTTTTTTAGTGCAAGAGGTAACTTCTTTCTGTCAACGAAGATACAGAAACCATATGGGAAAGGAAGAGATGGACTTCGGCCTGACCAGTAATCTTCATATATTACGTAGGTATTGCAAAATAAAAGAAATGTTTTAATAATTATATATCTTCAACATGTTACCTATAAAAAAAGATAAAGTCACTAAAGAATAGGCACTGCCCAGAAGGCAAAGAAGAAGGGAGAATATGCGCTGTCCCTTATACATAAGGATCGTAGGCTAAAGCATTGTCCACCATTCTACCTAAAGGAATAACTAAAGGAAAATCTATATCTACGTACGATAGATTAATTTATATTCCAGTCATTGGCCACGTAACGCGGGTGTAAGTAGTTACGATCTGGGACAAGTGATTCAAGGCAAGGTTTATTTATAAGGAAAAAATGATTGGCCATAGCGAGCAAAAGAACTTATGAGCTATCATATCATTGATTTAAAAAACGTAAACGACACAGGAAAGGTTACGCCGGGAGCAGGTAATTTGTGACGCTATTATGTGATATATGGAATTCCATATATCTTGTAATATAGTTGAAAGTTATATTGACCAAAATGAAAGTTGATTATAACTCAGATTTACTGGATCGTCACAGATTTGTCAACTATAGTGAAAGTTAACATTAATTAAATAAATAGCTAACATAATTCACATTGTATAATATATTCATTATATGTTAATATATTGATGAGGTTTATTTAAGACGTGAGTAAAAATTTCTTGGCGTTCAAATTGATTATTAAAAATAACGAAGTACTTACTAAACATACTTCGCTATTTATAGTAGTAGTTATAAGATGTTTGGATCTCATTCATCATGGGAGAGACCAGCTAACTCCCTGTTCTGATGACGGAGGCTTTATAACGGCTTAGTCCTTTCAGTATCCTTATCAACGCTATGTTCGTAACCTTAGTAAAATTGATATTATAAATAATACTTTTTCAATACTTACATTTAGCCTAGTAAACAGGCAGACGGGCCACCTGCCGGTTAGTAGTCACCGTCGCCTATGGACATTGCTTTGAAAGAGAGCTCTCTTTGCAATTTGCGCTCACTTCATATCTTTTCGGAAATAATTATTATTTTCAATCCTTCAATATTTCCTCTGTTGGACATTGGGCTTCCTTACAGAATGAGATTTAAGATTTGTCTGTCACGATGGCCAACTGTGAGTGCGCAGACTACACACGCCCTAGAGAACATAATGGAGAAATCTAAGGCGGGCGAGGTTCGTCGCGATATTTCCTTCACCGTCATAGTATGTGATATTTGATCTTGTAACGCTAGTAATTATTCTAAGAAAAGAGGCGTGGACAAAAAGATTTTGATCCAAAACTATCACTGGGCTAAATAGGGAGAGTTGTAAGACTATTATAGATTCATTCACAAATTACAATTCATCCTTGATCCAGACAGTCTTGATCCTTGTTCTATGCGAACAGCTTTACAAATCCAGCTGTTTTATTTGTTGGTAATATGCTAACGAGTTGTTTTATTCATTGACAATATTTATATTTAAAATGAACTAACCATAAATAAATAAAATCGTGAACCAGACATCAAAATCAGCTACGCTGTATGAATCAACGGTAGACTTCAACTTTGATTCTTTAGACTTATTAAATACTATGTGCATACTAAGAACATTATCATACATGTATATGTATGTGTTTATTTACATACATACAAACATATGCATATGTTCACGCATAATATACATATTTGTATAACTTATTCAGCTGTTCGTTGGGACATGAGTCATAATAATGACTGAACATCATCGCTATGCACATGGTAATGAAGTAAACATATATAATTGGCTCGTTGGCAAGCACGAATGTTGATCGAGAGTTCTTGGGTTCAACCCCGGGTCGGGTATACGATAATAAGTTCATCTACTATTCCATGATGTGACATCGAATATTACAGATGAAACATGGCAGTGTGTCATACTCCTCTGTCTACCTCTTCAGGGAACACAAATGTGAAATTATAAAAAAAATATTTACCCGCCACATGAATTACCAATATCTAAATGAGAAGTTACATTATAAAGTAAAGTAAGTTAAATTAATACAAATGAAATGTAATTCAAAAAATGTTTAGACAGAAAAGTATTAATTACTGTATGATACAAGTAGACTCATATGATCAATTGTAATATTAATTAAAAACGTAATATCAGGTCTGTAATCCCCGAAGGGATAGGCAGAGGAGTGTAGTAAATTTCCACATTCCACCACTTACGTTTACGTCCCACGGAATAGGTGGTGAGATCTAGACTCCGAGTCACTACTAGAAATTCTAAATTAGAAAAATCCAATAGTACCCGACACGGGATTTGAACCCAGGATCTCCCGGTCGGCAGTCGCGCTTGCAAACACTCGACCAACGAGGCAGTCAACGAGGTAATATTAATTAAAGTGAATGCATAGGGTATTATTTCATAAGGTTATTGTACTGCTGACAAAAAGTCATGGTGTTATCCCTGTGTGTACATTGGTAATACCATTTTTAATAAAAACTCAATGGTCATCGTTGAGTGTCATTTTTTGCTCGCGCCGATACTACCGTCAGTGGGATTATTGTTACATTAAAAAATTTGATAAAAACGATGTTGTCATAGCCAGTATCGTAGTTCAATGTTTTGTAAAGTCACCAGTCAGACTGAAAAAATCATTTTCGAGAACAATCTTGAAATTAGACTCTTCTTGACTACTTAAATACAAACGTGAATAGCCAAGAAGTTTATTTAAATGTTTTTATTACGATCTTAAAATAACGTCACGCCTCTATTCACCGCAGCGGTTGGCAGAGTTACTCCTATGTTTTACCAGTTATGTTTACATCCCACCATGGAATAGATGGAGAGCCCATTGTTATACAACTTTGAGCTATATGGGTAATACAGCTGAAATAGTCGATGATAAAAAAATTTGGACATTTATTCTTATAGGATATTTTTATAATTTAATGAAAAAAAAATTCGGAACTCATAATATGTATTATATTCATTGCAGGCCCCTGCGCTCAGTTATCCACACGTTATGTATGGGGTTCCTTAAATATTTATTTCCTTTGTTGTCCCATGTTACAAATACAATGGGCAACGAAATTCTTTAACATGTTGTCACTTAGTATGTTAATATGAAAATCAAAATGACAAAGAGAATAGAAGGTGGAAAGTTATTGTTAGCGCATAAATGTGTTATAGCGAAATTAAATATAAAAAAATCAATTTTAATATAGCTCCACACAGACCAACTGCTATGCTAACCAGATGACTAAAAACTACATACATATGTACATGTGAGTACATACTTATATACATCCATCACAGGAATAGTTGTCTTGGATGGGAATCAAAGCCACACAACTTAGTCTTGTCTGGATTAGCAATCAGCAGCACCTCTAGGACCTCCAATCTTTTGAACCTAAATATGTGGGAGTCAAGATATTAAGACATGTGACATATACTTGACAACAGGAAGCAATAAATTGAATGTGATAAGGGCGAAAACGGTAATGTCCAATGTCGATACGATTTCAAGGTATCTACTGTATCAAGGTATCCAGAAATATGATCGTCTAAGGATGGATTCATATATGGTCGGCTAATTTGGAATTCAGTTGCAGTTGCTGTTGTCCATAGTGCCGCGTGTCGCAGTGAAAAACGCACGTAGCGCTCCCGCGTGCGATGTACGAACTAATGTTGTGTTCAAAAATCAGTTTAATAACCGTTACGAAATTCTTTTTACAAAATCAACGAATCTTAGCGAAGATAAAATAGCAAAATAATAAGTAAATTTTAATACATCTAAATATATATTTTTTTATACACTTAATTAGGGATGTGACAGTGATAATAAAGGAAATAATATTGAATTATTTTTAATAATAAGAAAAGTGGTTTTTTTAAATTGTTATTATCACTAAGTTTATGTAAAAAAATGGGCAGTTCAATACAAAATCAGCTGATTACCGTCCTTATTATAATAGGTCTGTATTTTTTTGTAGCCATTAATAATCGTATTAATTCTGTTGAAAAGAAATATGGTTTGATTAACGAGTTCGTGACAAGTTCTCATAAATAATTCGTGATAAATATAAAAGTGACGGACGATAAGATTCAGGTGAATTTACTTCTAAATAAATAAAATACTTAGTCTCTAAATTCCAGGGTTTTCTCATTACGTCAATGCCGCTTGGCTTCGATGTTATAGAGGGTGAGTGCTCATATATAAATTTTATACGGAATATGTAATAAAAAACCTAACATCACGCTTATAAGCCCCGAAGAGTTAGGCAGAGGAGTCTAGTACATTGCCACGTTATACCAGTTACGCTTACGTACCATAATTTTACAGTTGGTGAGTCCATTGCTATGTACCGGACTCAAATCCAGACCCATATTAAAATACCCGACCCGGGGATCGAACCCAAGGCCTCTCGATCAGCAACCGCTCTTGCAATCACGCGATTAACGAGGCAGTCAGAAGGCAGGCGGAATATATAATAATGTGTATACAATTTCAGTTTAATTACATTGTTTTTTTGTTATGAAAGGATAATGTACTGACATTCTACAGCATAATAGTAGATACATATTTACGTTTCGATTTAGATCTATTCGATTACTGCCTTTAGTTACTGCCCAAAGAGTTTTTAATACCATTTCCATTGATATATGCTTCCTCTAAAAGTCGAGTGAAAGAAAAATATTATATGCTTTAAAATTAAGTTGTTTATTTTACGTTAGACTTATTAAGGTAATGTAAGTATAATAACGATCAGCCAACGTGATATAAAATTATGCCTGTATTTCCCCGATGGGGTAGGCACGAAAATGAAATCACTTAATTAATTATGATTATTCGAAATAAGTATAAATCACTCTTAAGACAGTTTCCTTGATCTATTTTTGTTTCCGCTTAATTCTTATCTTAGGTTTAATTTGACCTTTCTGTAAGCAAACAGATGAGATATTATTACCATGATATGAGTTATAGTCATTGTTTGTATCTCTTTTAGGTCATATTCCATTTTTTTTATCTTTGGGTTTTATTTATATTTCTTTCGTTCTTGGAGATAACAAAAAAACATCAATGAACCGAGGTCCATGAAGCGTCATAGAAAAAATTGAAATGAATATTACCAAACACAACTTTAAATGACTAATATTTTTAGTGTTGCCGTTTGTAAAAAATCTTATTACATTCAATGGAAGAGCAATGTCAAATCTTTTTCTCTTCAGTTCAACCATGGCCTTCGGTTATGGGACCGTGACTAAATATTTCTGAACAGCTGTCATGGAGAAGATGAATGTCTTGAGTTATTTAATCATTGTTTATAGTAGCTGTGTAGGTTTTCAAGCGTAAAAATCCATTTAAAATATAATATTTTCCTCGTATGGTCATAAAACTGGCCAGCCCGAAACAGGCAATATATCGCGCGGGTAGTTGCTTATTTAAAAAATTTGGTGAAAATGCGTCCACAATTTCGTTCATAGCTTTTTTGGTGACATCTCATGCACAGAACGGATGCGATATAAAAGAACATAAGTACCACAGGTAGCCGAAGTATTGCCACAGAACACTAAATTTAATCGTAAAATTAAAAGAGTTGTAATATTAAATGGGTCAGTTTTTATACTGTATAGGACGCGGATAGTGAAATTTTATTATTAAATATGACCGTAATTAAAGATGAGGTTTAACCCACATCATTTGGCCTCGTAGACATCCTTCACGTTTCGGCTTGCACGCTCCTGTTTCCCCCGCACGTGTTAAACGGGGAATGACCTTCAATCTAAGGTTTTCCCAGAGTACTATTCTAAGGGTTACTTCAAGTAAAGCGCAAAGAGTTGCAAATATTCATATGCAACGGTGACCGCTTACCACTGCCCCATCTGCTTAACTGCTAGGCTCAACATATTAATAAAAAAACCACTAAATGTTGAATATAATTGATCTGCCGCGTCTCGACAATGGGGGGAGTTCATGTAGGACATCGAAATTATCCGCTAACACCGAGAAAAACCACGTGAGTTAAATCGATACATAATTCAATCGTGATGATGAAATGTCTCCAAGGTCCCCTAAGTGGAGTATTAGGACGCCAACACGGTTACCACATCGTTATACAACTAAAGATCGTTACCGCACACGTAATAATTCGGACGCTTTCTTTATCGTCTCTATTAGCATGACACTACGCCCATTGACGTTTGTTTGCGAACGGCTTGAATTGCCTATTTACGCTATCTCTAATTTCCAAACTTAATATGGGTTTTTTAAAGTGTTAAGCGTTTGAGTTTATATCCTTATAAAAACCA
>DWFV01000591.1:0-13584 GCA_018246775.1 Parelbella machaon machaon
TAGCACCCAACCCAGGATTTGAACCCAGGACCTCCCGATCTACACTGCTCTGCTTACCCCTACGAGAACTTCCTCCCTTCTTAAGTAATAACATCACTCTTCTTTTAACAGCCGATTATATGAGACATGACGTATTCTTGAGTAATACTTTTTTTACTTATACATATATTTTATTACACGAACCTTAATCGACTGATGGTAAAAATAGACATAAAAAATAAGTCAACAGATAAAATACCTTAATATTAATACCTTAACCTTGTTATACCTACGTATGGATAAATTACGATATAATATTGTAAGGGAAATGGAAGGATGCTGACAAATTATTTACCTTAAAAATCGGAATATTAGCCAACATTAGAACCTAACGTCCCAACCGCTACCTCGTTGCGATCGACGGAAGCTCATGAAGAACCTCCGATAAGTCCAAAATTAATCGGGTTATCCCGAAAACACATGTTTGAGTATGCCAATACATAAATATAATTATGTTACATATTTATACTCACGAACCTTTAATAGTAAAATCATTTACTTTACAATACCTTTAGTATTCAAAATACTTTAACGGACATACCGGCTGTCACCAAGACATTGTTCTCAATTAAAATATCGAATATTGCCGTGAGAAGCAGGGCTCTGAAGAGAGTGATGAGTGAGCACGTCAAATCTGTAAGGGCCAAGGATATCTACTTACTACTAGTGCTCTCTGCCTACCGTGTAAGGGTGTCAGCAAGACGATAAATCAATAAATGATGAGCATTATTGTATTTACATATAAGCATGTTCATGAAACCAACGGTACGTACATATATCTATCTAGTAATATTCTGGGCTAATAATGTCAGTCTGTACATAAATGGAATATATAAAAAAATCTGGCAGATTTATTAGTATTATCATCTTCTAAGAACAAATACTTGCGCTAACACAAATTTTTGTTCTGCTGTCAGGTTAACTTACCAGAACTAGTGGGCCAGTCAAATCAACGGTCAAAAACGTGCGAAGGCGGACACTAGCCACAAAATAACTAGCTCTTCCGTTCCGTACTAACGCTATTGCTGCAAGCTAAATTACCTTGTTTATTGTTTTTATAAATACAATGTCTGTCAGCGCCGGTTTGCAGTAAAACTGGATTCTGATACTTCATGTACATATATCTACATATGTAAACCGGCCTTAACATAAACAACGATACTTTCGTAATTGAAAATGAACTCGTTCCAGTAAAATAAAAAGGCTAAGATCAATTTGCATGTTAATTATGTTTAATAAATGTGCTTCAATTCACATTTAAAAAGTTATATGATTTGAAAATAGGGTGTGGTGTTAATGACGTCGACTTTATTTGACGACGACCACCATATTGGAGCCTCATTATTTAGAAATTTATAGAAGTGATAATTCAATATTAACATTAATAATTACCATTAATAGACTGCCTCGTTGTTGGAGTGGTTGTAAAGCGATCGAGAGGTCCTGGCCCGGATCGGGTACTATTGAATTCTGTAACTCAGATTTTCTAACTTAGGATTTCTGGTAGGAATTTCTAGTGGTGGAGCGGTGTCTGGCTGTGTGCCCGATGAATGGCATTAGGCTACCTATTCCATGAAACGTAAAATATAACAGGTGGAACGTAGGAGTGTACTACACTCCTCTGTCTACCCCTTCGAGAATTACAGGCGTGATTTTACGTTTAAGTTCGACATTAATACGTCATATCATAAGTAAATAATTCTTCAAAGTTTTGTATTTTACATTCCAAATCGATAAACCTTACGACGATATAAATATTGTGGATGTTGATGAAATTCTTTATTGTTGTGTTCTCAATACCTTGTAAGAAAATATATCTGTACGTCTATTGAGGAACATTATGATTAGGTTATTATGTCTTCTATAACCATTTTTTCTACCTATCAAAACATCTATATTACTAAATACTGTCAATAATGTTACTACAGCTAGACTCAACAGTATGATCGCTATGATTGTCTCAACCGTACAAAGTCACCGGCACGAGCAAGTTAATTATAATATAATAAATTCTGTTAAAGCACGAACAAGGGGTAGTTACAGAGGCCATAGATCGCAGGTAAAAGGGCTTAATAGAAAAACATTGCTGTCATAAGTAAGCGCACACGCCGCCACCTGCTATGAATCGAACATTACCACTTCTCACTCCTCAGTTATATGCTAAGGTTGTCAACGATGTATTTTATAACACCGTAAAGTCTATGCCGAGCGAAAATGTATGCCAATTATTTTATATTGAATCAATAACGGATATATTCATCCTGTTTTTAGAATAGCTTATTAAAACTATAAAATAAATACATATATAGAAGTACTCAAAAAAGGAAATACACTTTCGAATCCGTGCCAACCGTCGCCAACCCTTGCCGCGGCTGTTTAAACTCTGTGTGGACAGTGAAAATGTCGCTTAAATAATTTTAATTTCCAACATACCATTGACGATGTACGGACGTGGTCGGTAACTGCCCCATAACAGTTTGCACTTAGCTAAGGCAACCAATTAAATTAGAAGGTTTATGGGTCGTGGGCGACGAAAGGGTTTATTGTCGGGATTATTGTCTTTAGGCGGAAATAAACTTAGAATGTTAGTTTTGTCGAATTTATTGCTGCGATGGAAAACGCGGGAAACATGAATTAATTATCGACTTATATTGATATTGTCGTAATAGGAATGTTAACGAATGGACTAATTGTCTAGTGGTTTCGATTCCGGAGGTCGAAAGTTCACTGTGGAAGTTTTGAATTTGTATCTAAATCATATATAAAAATGTTCGACCATAAAATCTCATGAAGGAAATAAAGTAATTGTTATTTATTGATTTAATTATTTCATTATTTTAGTAACTGTATTTTATTAAAGTAATCACATAAATTATGAATTCAAAAAGGGAATAAAATTAGCAGGAATGTTTTTAGACAAAGCATTTTCGAGGTTTTAAATTAATATATTAACGCAATATACTTATATAGCTTCGTTAAAGTCACAAAGCATAGCAGATTAAATTAATCATTGGTGTTTAATATGCCGTCATATTTACTGGATTAGACCTTCCACTCGACCTTCGGGTAGCGAGTCAAAGAAAGTGCTCCTTCGTGACCGGATCGTAAAATTAGGCATTTCCTTTCCACCTGCCACTGGCATCGCTTGCTTATTAAAAACTCGTTTTGAATGCCCATAGCTCTTGAAATGGTTCTTTCGGCGTTCACTAGATGTGTTCTATCGCTCATTCGTTTGTTTCTGTTAAGTGTTATGTTTTAATAACTTAAGTTGACCAAGAGCATCATATAATATAGCATGGTATGTTTTGTCTGAAATGTGATCAAGAAATAATTTTATTTATTACAGACTTTAAATATTTTGTTTCATTCGTTCCCTTTTTAATGTTGTCACTTCCGTCTTGGTCCTGTCTGTCATCTATTATAACATTTTGAGTTTCATCTGGTTTCTATTACTCGGTTCAATAATTTTTACGTGTGTATATAACAGCATATATTAAGAAAAAAATGATCATAGCTACTAAGATTAAGCATTAACTACAGTTGATTTCTGCGCCCAACCCAGAATAAGTTTGAAATATCTCAATTATAGATACATTACTTTTATCATATGGTCTAGCGTTTAGCCGCGATCCCACCTGATGGAAAGTGCGGATGCGTCCTAAGGTGAAGCACGCTTGCCTTGTAAGATCCTATTCACCTTCAAAACAAAGCTTAAGTTCAATTGAAAAGTTCTTATAAATAGATCTACAGTCGTGTAGCGAACAATGTTTTATAGGACATTTCCTATTAGTGCTCTGTACACAGGACGGAAGACGCTTGTCTGCGTCCGATTGGTATCGCCGCTGATGTACTTTTCCGGTTTCGCCTTCATTACGTCTTGTTTTAACTGCACAATGAATACTACATATAACCTTTATCTCTATTAATACTCTTTATATATTTCGGGACACTAAACATTTAATTAAAGCATATAACGATATACGCAAAGTGGCTGGTAGCCGTCGGATTCGAAGAGCTCAGTGGCGTGCTATTGGATAGGTCTATGTCCAGCAGTGGACGGCAGTAGGCTGGTGATAATGATGATGAAACATTTAACTATAATGTTTAGCGATACAAAGATAGTGTCTATCCTCATTAACCCTATTAATGTTCTACTGTTAGACAGGTTTCCTCTAAGACTGATTAGGGCTATAGCGAGAGGAATCGAAGGTGGTAATTAAACAAACAAGCTCAATCGCCACCTGTCTCTACTGGAGTTATTTGTGTAGTGGTTGTGATGTCAGGTATAAATATGATAATGCAATGTCTTCAACTGGAAGTAAATATCTAGATTTAGCATTTATAATGAGATATTTGTGCGGAAATCAAAACGGAAAGGAGTTTTATAAAACGCGAAATTGGCGAAATAGTCATCACGACGGTATATTGCTTATTTTTTTTTTTATTTTTTTTTATTTTTTTTTTTAAAAGTTAACACCAACTTATGATGAACATTTCGTCAATTTCACTTTTTTGCTGTACTTTACAGTATTTATGAAGTGTAACTGATATTAACACAGTTAATGACATTCCGTGGCCCACGCGAGTGTCGCCGCGCATCGTGTTATCCTACTCAATGAAGTGTAATCAACTACACTACAGACCAGAACCGCTCTACTTCGGGCCGCGCCGCGCCGACCTGTCCACGGGTTGTTCCTCTTTGAACTTAGCTAAAGCTTAGCTAAATATATAATAGTTCATTTAAATACAATCTTTCAACTCCACTCCACTCTCCACTACAATCTCCACTCGATGTCTTATACGTTTATCATTATTACTATACTACATTAGGAACCCCTAAAATTCTAAATTGCTTGTAATTAAGTAATGTTATCGCACTTAATAGGCTAATTGGTGATATTTGAAACTAGAAATTCTGTATAAAATATAGATTATAAATAGCTGGGAAATGGAGAAAATAAATGCATTGAGAATTTTTTGAGAACAAAATTTTAATTGATAGGTTTCTGACAATCATGTAAATAAATTCAAATGGCTACGAATACCCGCAGATGTCTACAACAGATTCAGAGAGCTGATAAAGAACGCTAGGAATGTTGGTGAATACTACCAATAACAAAATGATAATAATAACACTGGGTAGTAGTATTGAGGTGTAAGTAGAGTGTACCTCTCCCGGCGGGGTTGTGTGCGTGCGGGGACAGTGACCCGGCTATCGCGAGATCGCAGCCTCCGACCGGCCAGATGCCGAAAGATGTCAGGCAGGTACGGACTCTGATTAACGGGCGATTTAAATTCAGTTCTGTGTCTTGTACACATTGCGAGACAACATTTCGTGTGCAACTCACCAAAATATGTGCGTATGAGTTCCACATGATGCATTGAAATGTGTTATTTTACCATTTGGAGCGTAAGAAGCATTAATTGTTTTTTTGGAGTGAATGTGCGAAATTTTGTCCTAGTAGTTCTTAAGTAGGTTAACTGCTTAAGCTTCTAAGTTGCTTCACTCATAGAGTTCAGTCACAATATTTGGGCGAAAGACAAAACATTATTCTATTTTGTTGCATTCTATTACATCTATGCTAATTCATAGCATTTAAAAATATTCAGCCGTTATTGACTATCGAGGACAAGGTATAAAAGGATAAAAAATATTTCCCATAAAACGGGCACAAAACGCGCGTATGTTCGCGGACAACATGAAGCCAAACATATGTATTTAATATGGCAACATTATCTAATGTTAATCCTAAGCACATTACAATCCGTCCCTGTAGTAACCTTTAGCTCGCGGCGATCGCATTTAAAAATAAAAGTAGCGGCGTTAATAACGTATTTTTACTGCGGCGCGTTTCGTGGCTACCGCGGAGCGATGCCCGGCCCCCGCCCGCCCCGCGCCGCTACCTCTTGTAATTAATAGCCAGATTTAGGGGCTGTCCAATATTAATACTTCGCTAGAATGCTAATAGCCTGGTACTCGAGTTCGATGAAATTGGTAAAAAGTCAATTTGTTCTTGTATTCCTTATTATTATCAAATTAATTATTGTTATATTCATTATTCAACAAGCCGAGGACAGGGCGCGATGGCGGTCATTGGGGGAGGCCTATGTCCAGCAGTGGACTGAGATAGGCTGATGATGATGATGATCCATTATTTATAGAATTTTGCTTGCACTGCTGTAATTGAATCTTAAGACAAACAATATAAAAGTTTAAAGGTGTATAATTATCTCGAAGTGTACCTTGTTATGGTTCCTTGTTGATCCGCATCTAACCAATAAAAACTGGAAGCAGGGAAGTTGCTCAACCACGTATAACCACGAGTCGCTCAACCAAGTTCATGTATTCTTCATAAAATATTATTCACTCTGACGAAATTCCTATTGTTATAAATTCGTTTATTGTTTCCTACGTCATCATATTGTATTGTGACATCTCATACAGAAAGAAAACCTGTGCCCGCAACTAAAACGATAAAAAAGTCATGACGACAATTTTTATGACATCGGCTATCAAGAATATTTAGTATTGCTGTAAAAATCTAGGATCAAGAAAATCATAACAGTGCAGTCAATATTCGAAATATTAGACCACAAAGCAACATTGTAATAAAATGTCAAACAAAAAACAATTTGACTATTGACCGGGCGCGCGTGGGTGCTAAGATATGTGGTGACAAAAACCGACTGACAGATAAATAATACTGTGGCAAGATCTTCGTTATCTGTGGACATGTTGGCGGTTTTTTGCATCGAGTGTCAAAATAAAAAAAAAACAATAGCAGTAACGGAGAAAATATTGCCTTTCTTATCTTGACAACATGTTGTAATATTAATAGTACTTCACTTTGTGCCTACTTCTAAATTTAAATTTCATTTGTCCCAGATGAAAAATGGAGCCTCACAGTGAGAAAATGAAACATCGACAGTAACAGGATGACGTCTGTAAAAAAAGAGAGATAAACAAAACGAAACTTTGAACCTATTAACCCAATGTTATCTATCTCATGGTGACCCTTTTGAAATAATTCCGAGATTTTTTGCCCGATCTACTCCACCTGTGGCGACGCGGCCGAGGTCACAGATGTCGTTCCGAACTCAATAACACGCAAAAAATATCTCGTAATATCTAATTATCCCCGTTGACACTCGAATTTCGCTTACTCACTAATATATGCGAACATTTTATTGCTTTTTTTTTTTAATTTATCTATTTAGTTATTACCTTGACATACGAATCGTAGTTTTATTTGCAATAAAATAAATTAATGTTTTCATGTTACTGCAATAGTTTGTAATGATAGGTTTAAAGTACTCAGTAGTTTCACATTATATCTACTGATATAAATTGTGATATATATTACATATGATATACATTTATTGCTATTTATTTTTATCTCTTTAGTCCATTCCAATGAATAAATGCAAATTAATAATCAGATTTGCTTAAAAATTATGAGTTAAAATTTACCCGAAAATAATTTTCGAAGACACAGTTCAAAATTTTTGTTCATTTGGCATGCAGCTAAAGAGAAACTTGATATGCATATGTATTTAGTTACAAGTTTTCTATTTTCTGCTAAAGATAATAATAAATATAGATCTTATTTCTTCTCAAAGCAAAACACGCCCCCAGTACTTCCAAAATACTTTTCTTCTTAGCTATATATATATACTATTAAAATGAGTTACGTAAAGATATTGTTCACTCCTAACAAATATCAGTTCTATTACGTATCTCTCCTAATCGCAGTAATGAAATCCATTATCGATATTACGGTACTACCTGTTGCGATATTGCTAGAACACGCTGTAAGGAAGAGCTTTAATTAGAGCGACACACCGCATTGAGAGTTCGCATAAATCAATGGACAGGTTTGGAACGAGCGATATCAATCAACGGCAACCCAGTTTAGGTATGCATTGACAACCCACACCTACAAATAATAATTAGACGATGTCGACTCATAATGTCAAATGTCGTGCAAATGTCAGGACGGTAAAAAGTCAGCGGTTATGCGCGCATAGTAAGCTCGGGCCGCTTCCGTGCTTTTTGTCCAGTCCAGTTTCACTGCGACACTGCTTTTTCAATTAATCTAACCATGTAAGCTGGTAGAGTGCTTTGAGGTAACCTCGATCTTTGAGTCTACATTGCTGACATGCTAATATAAAACTCGATGACAAATTAATTTTCCTTTTATGCAAAATACAATAAAATTCTTCGTGAGTATAATTCATTTATAATGAATTTTTAGTTCGTTACATTCGTTATCTTAATAGACGTAGTGAATAATTTGTAGCCGATTGCATATTAATTGGATTATTATTGTTCAAACCAATAAATAAAGTTGCATTAAAATATTACGAACGACCTGGCTAAAGTCGTTTTAGTACGGCAAGAGTAATCAGAATTGCGGCATTATGACGCTTGTAGGAACAAGCTGGCGCTGGCGGAGGTTTATCGCTTCAAATAAAGGTCTATTACAAGAATATTACTGGAACGTGCGCTTACGGCGGCGTCCGAGCAGGAAGTGACACTGAGCGGGGCGCACGTCGATTTCTCTTGCGCGCGCGCAAACGATAAATAACTGCGGGTAGTTCTAATTCCACGCGCCATATTTACGCGTTGGGTCGCGACAGCGCGTGGGCGGCCCGCGACACCGCAGAGTAATCAAAACGCAGTTGCAACAAGATATCGGTTACAGTAAAGTTGACCCTTATACTAGCCATCTAAGGCGTGTACGGCCTGGCTTAACAAGTGTCGATACCAGATTTATGGCTTTACTTAGTCAGTAAGAATGCGAATAGTAATGTGTGAGGCGCTTATAAGGGATACACTATGGCAAATTTTAGCACGTAAAAATACATATTTTGCAAAAAAATAAATTTCAATACGGATGATTAAGTAGAATACAAAAAACAGATACTAGCAAGCAAAAACATAACAAAGAACATGGATTGAAAAAGAATACCACCATCAATATTAACTACGTCGATTCTATAATAAACCATACTCTGTATCTTCGCTCCGTCCTCTCTGGGATTTATCTAATGGACAGGACTGGCCATTGTAGAATCAAGTGCTAAATTATGATCGAATCATGGGAGAGATCATTTCGTGTAACTAGACTTTCGCTTTATGCGTGGAGGATAGATAATAATCGCGCGAAATAAATACCAAGATTTGAAATTCGAGGTGTCCGACGGGTTCTGCAACGGCAAGTTATGGTCTCTGGTTATTGAGACGCAATGGCGGTCTTTTCGCTGATCCCGAAGATAACTTCGATGATATTTTATGTAGCTTTCGAGATCTTCCCCCGTTAAGGGAAATATTTAGACATTAGTCCCAATATAGCGCTTTGCACAACGTTCATTTATGCGTACCCTTTCAATTCAGTATCCCACTTTTTATCTTCTACTCTCGGGCACCAGCGTTTCCAAAACTGCTGAACACCTACTATTTTTTATCATGCTACTTCAATGCGGACCAGTGAAAAGTAATTGATCTCTTGAAGTCGCCACGCAGATAAAAGTGCACCATCATCATCATCAGTCTACTTCCGTCCACTGCTGGACATAGGCCTCTACAATAGTGCATGCGTACAGTTTTTTAAAACCATTCGCAAATTCACACCTATTTTTATCGAATACTGTAACATGTCCAACTCCTTCGTTATTGAGTTTCCTTATACTTATATACCATTTGGGTTAAACAAACGTGAAAAAGCAAATTATAGCCGGAGAGCAAATAGCACAGCTCCTTCCAAATCTAAATTTTTCCAGTTATCCCTTTATAAATAGCGTAACATGAGTAACTTCCACGTATCCACAATACTATAATTTAGAGTTGACTTGTTTGCAATGTAATGTTACACACATGTATATGTGTGATACGTCAAGTAGTGCCGCGGGAGGCGTGGGCGTGTGACACACAGATTTATTGCTCCAACTCTCCTCAATGAAACAGACATTAAGGACTTCAACTGTAACTTTGGAATTGAGCTCGCGTCTACTGCGTTGATTTGATATATTGCAGAGCTGATTAATACATAGAACTAATCAAATTAGCTGAGCTTTAATGGAAAAGTGTTGTTTGATTGGCATATAATTCGTTTTTATTTAGCTACATGATTATAATTGCAACATAATGTGTATATAATATGGGAACTGTATGTAACTGCACGTCTGTAATACCCGAAACGGTAGGCGGAGTAGCGCAGTGCACTGAAACATTTCACCAGACCGCTTCCTAAACTCGTTGACTGCCTCGTTGGTCGAGTGGTTGCAAGCGCGACTGCCGATCGAGAGGTCCTGGGTTCAAATTCCGCATCGGGTGCTATTGGATTTTTCTAATTTAGAATTTCTAATAGTGACTCGGTATCTGGATCTGTAAACGTAACGTAAACGTAACTGGTGAAACGTGGGAGTATAATACACTCCTCTGCCTACCCCTTCAGGGATTGCAGGCGTGATGTTAAGTTTGTTAAGCTTCCTAAAAAGTTCTTATATAACCGGTTCCTGAAAGGAACACACATATTTACAGATTACAAGATTGCATTTTTATTGTATACATATCTACATATATCGGATTAAATGATCCTTGTTTAATGGTGTATAATGATAATACCGGCCATGCTTAGTATATAGCTCAGAAAAAGAACAATGTTAAGAAGTCCTATTTACTTACTTTTCTTACGTGTAATTATTATAAGACGGGATGCGATTGATACCTGATAAATGAAACACGAAAACCTTCATACTTGTTACTTAGAGTTGTCTAAAAGCGGTAACGTTTGATATTCAAATAATCATATTTTTACGGCTTGTCTCACCACTTGATTCCAATATAAGCATTGATTTTTATTAGGCAATAATATTTTGAATATTTTTAATAAATCAATTTTATAGCAACGTGGAGTAGACGGTGAAAGGAAAACCGAGATAATATCGGCTTTCGTCCGTAGCATTGTTTATGTCGTTATTATGAAAATTTGCTTATTTTGCATAATAACGCATTCTGTATTATAGCTGTTTCATCTAATATTGCTATTTATGAATTTCCATCGAAGTTTCGCATGCTTTGTTCGGCCTCTGTCACATCCGCTTCAGTGAATGTTCACTTATAATTTCGTTCACTAAACTCAGCAAATAAATAGACGAAACTTACGATAACATTTAATATGGTTTGAAGTTAATTAATTAGTACTGTTTCTACAATTTCAATTATCTAAGCGTATATATTTAATGAATTCATATTAGTAAATGTAAAATAAATAGTCATATTTATCACTTATAGTGACAGTATGAAAGAAGAGAATATTTAGCTAACTGTAATATCTGGAAACAGTTTTGGACCAATCATCTAATAACAAGTTTAACAGCATGTGCTGGGGTAATATCATATTACTAATACACAATGCAGACAAATACCTAAGTACATGGGTAGAAATCGAAGCTATAACCCGGGCTCAAAGGTCAGTTTCACAAACATTAGTCTATTTTGCCACATCTGTTATCCCATTAGATTAAATAGTATATTGCATAATATTTCTATAGCGATGTATATACATACATTCCTATAAAAAACAAATGGAGCGCGCGACAACTCAGCCATCAACAATGGCCCTGTAGGCGAACTGGCTCGCGCTGGGCCTACACATCCCGACGGCTTATAACTTGGGGTCGATTAATTGCTTCTCCACTTCGTGACTTCTTTGGCCGTTTCAGCAGCCTTGTAATTGTTCCACACAATCATCTTTATAATTATTGTTACCAGGAGAAGAAATATTCCAGTTAGGTACGAGTTTATTTAGTCATGTAAATAGATTAAGGACTGGCAACACCATAATTAATACACAAAAGAAAAATGCTTCTTCATTACAATTTTTTTCTCTTCGTATGAAACATAATTTTAATATTGTAGGAGATAAACGTTATACCACACCTGTAATCTCCGAAGGGCTAGGCAGAGAAATTTTACACACATTAAAGCAACTTGAATAACCCACAAACGCTGATACATTTATAGCTTGATCTACAGCCGACCTAACCCCGCACTTTGGTGCAGCGCAACACAAATAAATTAATCTCTAATTGGCCCGATCCTATCTCTCGTTTCATAAGCACCATCAAAATGTCGTCCAGATATAAAAATGTCACTACCACTGACATTTCGGATCTTAATCCGCTGCGGCGGGAGAGTGATCGGCTTGACGGAGAAACCTTTCGGTTAAGCGGCACCCGCGCTCGGCCGGGCCTTGTGATGCCGGTTCGATGCTGACTACGGTACATATTATCTTGTATTCACGCAATACATGTTTTTGATAGAAATCACAAAAATAAAAAACATACTGTGTATTTTTTTTGGAAAATAATCATCATGATATTCAATCATTTTATCACTGCACCACGGATGCGGACGCACCACTTTGGATACGCATGAGCTCTCACCATGAGAAGGACTTTCTATTTCGATAAGCAATTTTCACAATAGTATGATAAAAGTAGAATAGCAATGAAGTCTTTTAGAAGTGGTAATAGTAATTATTACACGTACCGGTGTCTATTATAAACGTAATAAAATCCTCATCAATTATCTTGATTGTAAATTGGCCTTGACAATTCTTCCGTCTCACTTCTGAGCTTGTCTCTGCCAAGATTAGTAATGGAACGCACTCTACCAACCTGCTCAAGTGCAGAATGACGAAAACGAAACTAAACTAAATTACACTAAAAACTAAACTAACTAAACTAAAGTATCTATTTTATAATTGCATAATTGGACTCTGGTCTCCTTTCAGAAAGAAGTGTAATTACATAAATAAAATTAATTTAATACCACGAGATATATTTTAATAATCAGTTAATAATCTCGCTTCTAATAACTACAAAACCCGCTCCACTTCCGACCCCGCACGTTCTAGTGTGCTGTGCCCTTAACATTCAAATGACCGCGTAAGATTTTTTGCCTCTAAATAAGTCTGGTTACAATTTGTGCGACAGCCATTGTATGTGTGTTTGTTTAATACATAGCTCGTGAGTGTGTGACAAAAAAATTATAAAGCGACACTTTTTGTCCTTGACGGTCGCAGTCCGATGTTAGATTATGTCACGTTGAACGATAACTTATTTTTGTTTCGCGTGCTATGTGCTGAATTTGGCTTCTATACGAGCCGATACCTATCTCTATCGTATTGAGAAATAATAAGTGTCACTGCTCGTTATCATTGCAACAGTGAACAATCGGATATTAGTCTTTGTATGGTACTTAGTCATTTGTGTTTCCCTTTACTGCTTTAGGAGCGGGTCATGTGACAATGTTACCAAAGAACTTTGTAGTTAGAATTGTTAAAGCTTGCGACATATAGCGCTGCTGTGTTTTACAATAATATCTATTATGTTATCTTTTCAAATCTGATCGATCTATTCTGTATGGAATATTCTAAATCTAAATTCAAATTCAAATATAATTTATTCAAAATTGGTTCATTAGAACACTTTTTGTACGTCAAAATGAAACTACCACCGCTTCGGAAGATGTTTCGC
>DWFV01000592.1:0-13582 GCA_018246775.1 Parelbella machaon machaon
AATAGAGCAGTGGCCAAGTCTAGTGCTTCTGTGTACATGCCAGTGTCGAAGTACAGGGCAATCAACCTTGCCTCCAAAGACTGCCGGAGGAAGGTGCGCCGCTCCTCCTTGGCCCATTCTATGCACTCCTTGCACAACTGCACCTCGATACCTATCCCCGCTTCTAAATCCAAAAAGAAATCGACTAAGGAACGTACCAATTTTGCAGCTTTCGCCTTACTGATCAAACTGAGGAACGGTCTCGTCGCCTTTATCAACTCCGCCAATTCTTTTGCTTTTCCTTCTTTTTTGTACTTCTCGCCGAGGTTCAAAATACCCTGCTCCTTCGCTCTTATATTTTCCTCGTCATCTTCGGGAACCTCGCCAGTGCTAACCATTTTGTCGGTCATGCGGACGTCTTCGTCTCTGTTCGACGATGAGACGCGTGATCTCTCGAATAACATTGCACCAGCCATTATGTGTATATTTATCACTAAAAACACGTATTATAAAACCACACTACAACGACTACTCTTTTCTTTGTAATTTTGTATAATCGCAAAGTCATCGACGACCTTTTCGGAAACAAATCGTAGACGCGTACAGGGTTGCCGTTATTCAAAACGGTAAAAGCTACTGTCTATGTCACCCAAGACAAATAATTATTCTTATTATCTTCAAAAATCTGTATTACAGGCCTATTAATTTCAATACACAACTTTAAAAATATGTAGAGCCATATTCAAAAAAACATCAATACATGAAAATTAATGTCAATTTTAAAAGCGTATGAAAGCTTGAGACATTTTGCAGAATTATAAAATTTAGTAATGTATGGAAGACAATCGTTTAAAAAGATGTTTGATAAAACAGAGAACGTGGATTTTTTGTTTGATATATCTAAAGAAGTCAAGCACTTTTATGAGACTTCTGTGATATTTGTTACTCATAAAGATTATTCTGATGATATATTTAATGTAATGTGCGACATATTTGCTGCTCTCAGAGACGAGTCTAAGTCGAAACTAATTGATTTAATTGTTGACTTTCATTTGCAATGGTTGTATGTTATAAAAGATATCGAAAATTTTAATAAGCGTGTCCATGATTTACCGCGTGAAGATATATACGAAGCGGTAAGTTATACAATAGATGCAATGGCTAATCGCTTGAAATATTACCAGAATTATATGATGAAATACAAAGCGAGTCTTTCGAATGAACTTCAATCCAATTTAATGACTGATATGGAAATAGTTGAAGAAATGCACAAAGATGTAACATCATTGCTGTTAGATAAACTGAAGTGCTACAGAAATTTCGATGCTGCACATGAGTTTCAAATTAAAGTACAAAGCGATGTAGAAGAACTTCTTAATTGGGTAGATAAAATATATGATTCTTTAGCTATTCAATTAAGTAAATATTTCAATCTTAATGTACCACGTCTTTGTGGAGATTTAACGAAAACTTTACAACAAATTGTTGACGATTTTCGCAATGCAAACTCTCCAGTTGCCCAGAAATTATTAGATGAATTAAAAGGAAAAGGTAAAGAAATCAGCACAATGGTAAGATGTACCGATGAACACAATCTGGAAATGAGCAAGGTCATAGAAAAGATAAGATCATTAGAAGATCGTATTTTAAGATTGGAAAATGAACCAGTGTCAGCAGCTTTGACGGCATTACAACACAAAAAAGAATATTTAGAAAGACGACTCGAATCCATCGAACATTTAAAAATTTCATTAAAAAATATCCAAAACATGACTGCTGTTGAATTGGAACATGTGGATGATGAAGCAATTTGTTCATGTGAAGATTTTTTTCAACTAAGAATTTTTAATCATTCCCTTCCTTTCCAAGAACGAGAACGCCTAGTTACTGAACTGTGTTATTTGTGGGATTTGGCAGTATACGGGGAACGCAGCCATAAATCTATTATATCTATATTAAGTGCTGCTGATATGAAAGAGGAGTTCACTGATGAACTTGGGACATTTTATGTTGACGAATATAGCAGAAAGATTTATAAGAAAGAAGATGATGAAACTTTATATCAATGTAATGAACGTAATGAACTTGTTGCTTTGTCAGATGATTCAGAACATGTTTACTTCTATGATGAATGTGGGCGCTACTTCTTAGACCCAAAGACCAGGCAACGCGTTTATAAAGCTCATGCAACAGCAAGTGAGTATATGATGGAGAGTTCTGGTGCTTTAATCAAAGTTAAAGATGAGCGTGATGGTGTAGTGTATTACTATGACAGCTATGGTCGTTATTATATCAATAGTGAAGGGAAGCAGATTTATAAAGAGGAAGATTCAACAAGTGAGTATGAAAATGACGGCTTGGGTAACCTTGTTCGGATACGTAGTCACTTAGATATATTTGAGCTTTGTCCAGATGACGAAAATGTAACTGAAGATTTTAAATATCTGAAACATAATGTTGGAAAAGCGTTGCGAGTATGTATTGCAGATGTCATATTACATCAGCCTGCCGATCCAATAAAATATTTATCAGCAAGTCTCGTTAAGTATAGGGAGACTATTGAGCAGAGAGAAAAGAGAGCTAAGGAAAAAGAAGAATTAGATGTCGAAAGAAATATAAGAATTGCGGAAGAACGTGCAGCTATGGAAAAGTTAGCCCACGAAGCTGAGCTACTTGCAACAGGAGGTAGTGAAGCTAGTTATGATTCGAATCTTGTTAAATATACTTCCATGCAACCAGATGATACAATGTCGGTAGGAGCTAGTTCAAAATAAGTAAATATACTCTATTCATCTTTAGAACTTTTCAAATTATGAGATTATTTTTATTTAATGTCTGAAATATGAGGTTATTTTAACATTAATTATATTTGCGATTTTGTCATTGGATGTTGAGTTATGTTAAAAAATTTAAATTAAATTATATAAAAAACTTAGTTTTCTTTCGATCTCTAAGATTTGAAAAATATGGAAAGCTTTATAAAAAAGAAAAAAATGGTTAGTTTCAACTTGTCAATTTTAGATTGTAATAATTATATTTATTGAACAACTGCGGCTGCTAATTTTACTGCTTGCTTAGATAGTGTTACTATGAGAAAGCTACCACTGTTTTAAAATGTGATCGACATGGCAATGTTGATGTTGACAGCTGTGGACGGCCATATTGCAAAATTGTGAATTTGATGAATTTTGTTCAATAGCTTTTGAGATAAGTGAATCAAAAGTTTAGCGATTTAATAATTTTATTGCAACTCGTTCGGCTATTAAACGCTATTAATAGATGGTAACTGAGTGAGTTTTATATGTTACAATCACGTGTCGTCAATAGAAATGAAGTGATACCAGTTTAAAAACAATTTCTCGTGCCTACGTATTTCCTGCAATGATTAATCTTTTGGGGCAAGGCTCTTCAGTATTTTATGTAAATGAGCATGGGCCGGTGTAGAGTGTCGTATCGAGCGTCGAATGTTTTCATCGGCTGGCGGTGCGGACGTGCAGACGGTGTGAGGATTGGTCGGGGCGTTTAAGGAATATGCAAGTGCTCATTTATTGACGTTGGGAATTTATCAGTACCTTTGCGGTTGCAACTGATGGCCGTTTATGTTTAATCGTCTTATTGTTCACGAGACATGGCTCCGAGACCGCCGCCACCGCCCGGGCCGCCGCCACCGCCGGGTCCGCCGCCCCCGCCTATGTTTGGCGGTGCGTCGAAAGGGGGCGCATCGAAGGGTGGCTCGGGCGACAACAGGAATGCTTTGCTAAGTTCTATCAGACAGGGTACAATGCTAAAGAAGACTGTGACAGTGGACAAGAGTGGACCATATATTTCTGGGAAAGTGTCGAGCATTGCGCCCCCGGTCGGGAATGGGGTGAGGAGTGGTGGTCCCATGCCGAACGGCGGTGTGGCCCCGAGCCTTGGCGGTCTATTTGCCGGAGGCATGCCTAAGTTGAGGCCTACAGGAAAAGTAGGAGGTAAGCTTAAATATCACTTATTACTGTTTTAACATTTTCTCTATAAGTTCTGTAAACTGCCTCTTTGTGAAATAAACTGCATATTTACCGAGTCTGATAGTTGATTAGGTTATCAGGTATATCAGCTACCTAATAATAATTTAAACACTTCTATATAAATGCCTATTTATTATTGATTAATTACTTGTTACTTCCTTATCATGTTTGTTATCAACCTGTTATGATAATGTGCGAGCCGTTACCCTTAAATCATGTTATAAAAAAATATAGCTGTTACTAAAATATTAGCGAATAACAATAAAAAAGCTTTGCATGAACTGTGGTTGTAATTTAAAAAAAATACACATTTTAATATTTCTCACAATATTTGTCATTATTTATTATCTGGTTATTATTATTACCTGTGTAAAAATACATACAGCTCTTGCTAGAAATACAGAACAGTTAATTAATAACTACATTTTTGTATACATATATTTGTTATTTTTTTAACACTTCTATGCTTACATGGATTTTCTATGATCTGTCTAGTTTACAAGTATCTAGTCATTAAGCTAATGTATAGTCATACAAAGAAATATAGACATATTCTTTTATTGTCATCTAGTAACAGAGTTAAATGAATGGAATTTTATTTTAGTCTATGCTAATATTAAAAAATCCATATTGTATCCTATTATTGATTACTTTCATATAGCTGAAGTAATTTTCAAAAAACTCATTATTATAGTTGCATAACCTCTATGGAACAATGTAGCAAAATGTTCAATCAAAAATGTCTTTTTATTCAATTTTGCATTTGATTATTTACTTGTGAATAATTGAGGTGTGAGACAGGCTTATTGACCAAATGCTTTTGAAAAAATATTGTCAATGGAATCCTATAAAATCTCTAATAGTATATAGTGTAGTTTTAGTCACAAAAAAATGTTATTTAGAACCCATCAAAATATCTGTGGCACCTAGTCATATTAAAGAATATGTTGAAGAACAAATTTAATACCATTTATCAAGGGCCTATTCATAATTATTGTTGGTAGTAATGATGTGGTAGGCAGATACTAGTGTTAAACAGTAGCGATATGTCTATGATTGGTTTCAAGTGAAACATCTAATTGAGATCAGAGATATGTGTGGTGTCTATTTAAGATCAGTTGATCTACAAAACCATTTGCACCGTAATGACATATAAACATATAGCTTTCTCCAATAACTGTGTTAATATGTCAACTAATTATAAACATATCTTAATGTAGGAATAATTATTTATAATTTTTAATATATCATCACATTTGGTCCCTTACAAGTAAGGGAAAGAGCATCAGATGATAAATATCGCTATTAATAATCATTATGTAAATTTTACCAAAATATATAACTTATTTATAACGTGGGAGTGTACCACACTCCTCTGCTTACCCCTTCGGGGATTACAGGCGTGATGTTAAGTTTTTTTTTAATATAATTTATGAACAGACAAACTGTTAAAAACATTCCTCAAATTGTATACTGTTGTAAAATATATTCATTGTGTTCGTGTGCACACAAAGGGTTTAGCCCTTGCATAATATAAGCAGTGATTGAGCACTTAATGTGCTTCCTTATATACTGTGTAATATTAGACATTATGACTAATATGTAGGGGCCCTTTGTTTTACTGTTTTCTTTTTACTGCTACCTAAGTGCAGTAAGTGATATTACTGCTGTACTGTTATTTCCACTGCTGATAGAAATAATAGTATCTTATCAATTTGCTGCTTCATGTCTCTGAAAGCTATACATATTCTAAAATTTTCTTTAGTGTTGTTACCAGTATGGTCTTTTATTAACTTACAATTCAAACACTTTCGATCTTAGTAATAAATAGAATGAAGGTAGAATTTTAGTTGCTTGTGAAGTATGAATGGCAATTGTTCATTGATAACAATAAAGAGTTGCTACTTAATGTATATATGTCCGGGGTACAAAAAATATTGATTTTATGGTAAATGAAATAATGCAAGTCCTAGACATGAAAAGTGAAGATTATCACAGTAATGTTATTTAAAAAAATTATATATAATGATGTATTTCTAACTAAAACAGTGTTAGTCTAAATCATGTGTTCATGTCCTCTCAGGCACCACACCAAACGGCCAAATGAAGACTGATCCACCACGTTTCCCGGCACCCCAGCACCAACCCCAGCCTCAAAAATCCCCAGAGAAGATTCGATCTGCATACCCTCCATCATCGTCACCTAGCCATAACTTTGGCTCAATATCAGCCGCATTGTCAGAAGCCCTAGCATCTAGAGAACCAATCAGAGAGCCACCAAAGGAAGTACACAAAGAGCCTCCAACAAGGCCTACAGTCAGGAGGCAACCGAGTGAGATCCGAGCAAGGGGACCCCCGCCACAACCACCACCACAGAAACCTGCTATGCCATTGGTAAGTTAATTAGGTTCTTGTAACATACTTTAATTTAAACTCTTACAGAATTATCCCAATAGTTGAGGTAGAATGACATGTGCAGCAATGGTATTGAGTATGGGATTACTCATATATTATAATCCAAATAGTATGTGATATTGCACTAACATATCCTCACTATTGTTACTAAAAATGAATTCAATAAAAATTCCCACTTATGTGGCTTGTCAGGTTCTTTACAGGGTAAGCACAGAGATCTGGGAACCAAGTATCAATCCTTCTAGACATCATATACATCCTCAAAATTTATCATTTTCTTCACACATTCACACCAGATTTGCAGTGTTATGATTCTCCATCACCCAGTAAACGATCTATTTGGTGATAGTCTTTCATATTTTGTTAGTGTTGCATTTATGGTTGTAAATTCCTACCACATCAAATATAGGTACTTGCTAAGCAAGCATGCTTTATCATATGCCACACTTATGCTATACATCAGGCGAGACTGAGGCTAAGTGCTGGCTAATAATAAATAAAAATAATAATTACAGTTAACAGTTAGTTTTAAATTTGGAAGAGCCATGAACGCAACTCTTCTGTTACACACTGTTTGATATGAATTTGTGTCATACAATTATTGCACATACATGCAGATGTAGTTCAAGTGACAGAACGCTAAAGGGGTATTACACTTTCCGTAACTCCATGTATCTAAATTAAAGTATGTAGGGTAGATAAACCACTAGTATTTCTCCCTTGCTGATAGACGTGAGTGAGACTGAGAAGGCAATGAATTTATGATTGATCACTAACATTTAGTACTCATGTTAACAATTATTCCCTGCTTCTTAATATTATCTCTGTGTTATTCATAGATATTGTTACGAATTTTTAGTATTGGGTTAGGCAGAAAACACAAACAATATCCCTCTTTTTATTTTACTAACATCAGCTCCATTTGAACATCGATTTTAACGACACAACATGTATTTCTATAAAAACATTGTAGTATTATCTTTTATAGAAAAATAAAAACCTACTACCTACCAGTACCGTGAATCAGCAGCGTAATGAACAATGGAGCAATCTTTGTCGATTATAATATCGTTACGCTAGGTTCCTTACTGGGTAGGTAGAGAGTACAGAGTGTCAAAATATTTACAGAACTTCTATGCTTCTGAATTCGTCATTGTTTTAAATGTCCTTATGGCGGGCGTTAAATCTTGTAATAATACGATCTCGCGTTTACATCGGTCGATTGGTCAAGTCGTTTACATGAGGGCGGATCATGAATTTAAATGGACTGCAACAAGTTATTGACGCAATCGCATACATATATTTTTTTTATTGATCGCTCGATTGTTCGATACTATATGGTCCGGCTTCTTAATGGAATATATGTTTTGATATAAGCCTTAAGAGTTCTCCATTATGTTCTTTAAAGGGTATGCAGTCTCCACCCCCGCACTTGGTCAGTTTTGGATGACTTTTACCCTACTCATTCTGAGAGGAGATGAGTATGAAATTGTAAAACGATAAAAAGGTTGATGATGATGATGTTGATTTTGAAGATCCCGTAGCTCAGATTCGGTTGTAAATCGTATGGAATTTGTACAGTTAAGCAACCCGTTCCAGGGATGTATAGTTAGGTGACCATCGTCAAACCTCGTCGTAGGCCTTGAATATTTTCTAAAAAACATACGATACGTATGTTGATTCTTAATTCGTGTCGTCTCCAATTCGCACTGGAGCAACGTGGTTGACTATGCTCCAGACTTCTGATGATTACGATATACAGTTTTGCCCAGGACAGCGCCATAAAAATAATTGCAGGTACATATATAGTCTAACTACTCTATCCAAAAAACTATTAAACGTGGTATATTGCTGGTTACGAGTCGATTGAATAAAGTATTAATATTTAATACTATAATATGACTAATATTTTATCTGTAGCAATACTTTATATAAGTATTATTTGACTAATGCCAATAGAATGAATATATTACCTACACATTGAATGGCAAATAAATTAACGCGTGAAGTCATTCATTAATTAGTCAAGTATAAAATTGATTTAATATTTACTTCATTTAAGCATGATCGCGTTTTTCTATATACACTGAAATGTTAGAATCCGATCAGTATTTTCTCTACACTGTGAGATGTTTACATTGCGTTTTATTTCTATACGTACGTTTTTAACCTAACACCGCCCACCCGCAGTCTCTCGTAAAGGTATAAATACACTCCGAAGTGGCGACCACGTGTTACCTTTGCTCCCGTTGTGGGAGTCAATCGATGTAGCAATGTATTTATATATTTGTATATAGACTTGCGATGGAATAGATATGGCGTCTCCGCCGCGACCTCCCTGCAAACGGCGGGAGCTTATGAAGAAGGACCTCGTACAGGTCCGAAACTAGTCGGGCCATCCCGAAAAACGCACGTGAGTTATGCCGGTACATAATTATATAATGATGTGTATAAATACTCACGAAACCTTTAAAAGTAAAATGGCATAGGCACACGAGTTTTTGAATATACAGTTTGTATAGTTTGTAGAGTTGTATTAAACGAGAAAATAGTTTTTCCACACATTTAATCGACTAAGCAAAATCAGGCAGACGGCTTCATTGTGCTTAGTGTTTCAACTATGGACGTGGTCGCTACGTTGCTGGGTAGAAGGATAGAGCTGTTTTCAAGCCACTCTTTAAGAGCCTTATATCGTAGTGTTTGAGCTAAGCTTCAGAACGAAGTTAATTCGATATCATACGTGCTGAGGAAAAAGAACGTGAGAAGTGAGCCGTGTGGAGTGATGTGAGCTCAGTTGATGCGGATGGAACCTCGTTCTGCGAGTGGTGTGATAAAGGAAATGACATCTCTAAATTAGGGTCGGGGTCTCGTTGAACTGAATTCACTACGCCTTTCAGCGTGGATGACTGAAATTATGTGCTAGTGATTATTCATATATCTACCTTCTATCTATCGTCCTACTTCATGAGTTTGCGCAGCGAGGTTGCGGCGGAGACTGACTTATTGGCTACTAATCGAACGGTATTTCGTCGAGCAGTTTTTAGTAAATCTTTGAGAGTAGTGTAGTAACACAATTTGATGATATCAGCTTAACCGCCACTGATAGCGTGAAAATCAAGGCCTTCATCCTTTTGATTTGGAGTGTGCCAATGAGAAATAAATAACTGGGATGTACCTTTTTTACATGTGTTTTAGTATTTTTCACATTTTAAAATTGAATTCCTTACGGCGGTCCAAAAAGAAGCATAATTTAACTATTGGTAATTTTATTCTTGCAAAAAAAAGAAAAATAAATAAATAACTGTGGAAAATTCAAAGAAGTAATAGAGTTTCTATTATGGCCATGTATTCTGGCAACACAGTCTTAACAAGACATTTCTATTAGATGTGTTCTTCTGTTAATTTTCGTTTTTCTGACCTTGCTGCGTAGCAATGCAATATTTTCGCAATCTCGTTGAGCGTGAATTTTTGTGGTAAACTTTAAAGGGCGCCACTTAATTAAGTTCGTGGCCGTACATGTTTGTGTATGTGTACGACGAGTGTACACATGTGTGTGTACATGTACGTAGGTTTCGTTTATTAATTAGTGTTATGAAATCGTATGCAAATTTTGTGCTCACTAAAACAGTTCCAACACGACTGTTAGATCATAATTTGAGATGGATATTCAGGTTAATATTAAATTGTCTATTAACGAAATAGGAGATCAGTGTTTTACAGTCTAACTTTAACGTGTTGATGAAATTTAATAGAGTATTAACAAATGATAATGAGGTCATCAATTTTGGTTTATTTGAAGGCTTTCCGCTTGCTATGGACATTGAAATAAATAAAAACGAATTGGACAAATCTGCGCACGAGTGCCAATTATATGAATATTAAATTTGGTTAAAATCTACCCAAGGCTTGTTGGTTAATTTTTCTCATAATGCAGGTTGCTATCAATGGAACATGTTATGACAATTATGCATCAGTATCCACGTACGGTTGCACTGTGTATTTAAATTATTGTTTCCTTCTTACCGTTTAAATGGTATCCCGCACCCAGCGCATATGGAAATGCTCCTGTTTCATCAGTTTAAGGATCACACATTACGTATTAACATTACTAATTCCATACTATGAAAATAAACTATGAAGCGTATATTTCAGAAAAGCTATTTCTGTGACATCCGAGCAAATAATTTCTGCATCGACAGATTTTATGGTTCTCTTAAGATCTCGTATGTGAATTGATGGACAAAGTTTTCACCCAAAATTTAGATTAATTATATAAGGGGAGATTGATGCTGACTGACTGGTTAGAGATTTCCAAGATTTTTGGATACCAATAAGAAACAAATTTGGACATATAAGATATCCTACGAACATACTATGAAGAAAAATAACGCAATAAAGAAAACGAAGTCGTACAGAAAGTCACTGGTGATAATAAAACAATTGCAAATCGAACTAGAACAAAATATATACAATACTCGGCGGCGCTGCATTACCGTCGATATCTCGATATCTCGCGATATCCTATCGTAAATGTGACGCGAATCACATTTTATCTCTGCCGTGTTATGATTGTACTTTTAGCACCGCGCTTGGTTTTCTAATCGGTCGGTACCCACGTTAACGGCTAAAAATAAAGCCGAAATTGAGGTAAATGCACGGGATGTGCAAAAATCTATCATTCTGTAGGTATAATTATTGCCTTATTTATCAATTGGTTGAGTTAAATTTTATTTGCATTTTATAATTTATTATTGGACCGACGACCTTAAAAAGGCGGGCGGTAGCGGCTGGATGAGGTCTGCGGAGGATCGTATGTTTTAATACACCTTCGGCAAGGCTTATGTCCAGTAGCGGAACAGTAAAGGTTGATATGTTAATGATAATGATTATCTCTTGTCTTATTTTGTGCTAATTCGCTTTCATGGCAATTGTTTTTTATTAATGGCTTTCTATTTATTTCATTAAACATGGATATCATCGGGTACAAAGAACTATAAGGAGAGAAAGAAAAGTCGGATTCGGTTAAGCACATTGCAGAATCACGACTGTCGAGTCCAACGGGTCATTGGAGACAAATGAGACATTGTATCTATTGCATTTTGCGTTTTAATGTGGTAGTAAATGTTTACTCGATGTGAGTTATTTTCCTCATCTGTCATCACTGTAAAATTATACAATTATCATATGAAAACAATAGGTAATAACCATTTAGTAGACTTAACTTCTATACAAAATGGAGAAACCCGTAATGGTATACTCACTTTCAAGCCAAAGGAACAATTGCGTATGTGACTGGGTGAGTCTTGTCTAAAATTGTGTTTAATTATTCTTATACATTTAAAAATTAGTTATTAGTAATAACCATTTAGTACAAGCATATCTTTATCTTTATAAAAGAGGAGGAGATAAATAAAACAGTAAAATTTGAGTATTTTGTTTATAACATTTTTATATTATATGACTCTCTCTATTAAAACCTGAAGAAAAAGAATCATTGTGGGCTACCTTCTTCTTAAAACAATCAAACTACATAAATAGTAGTTACAGATCAACATCTGGCTGGTTACGAACAGACACGCCCACGTTCGTTTCAGTGTCACGAATCGTTTTCAGTATGCAATCGTTTGAGCCCATTCCCCAACCTTTACAGTTACACAACCCTCATTGTAGCTTTCGATTGTCTGGGAAACTATTATTTTACCAGATACAAACAGATTGAAGTTTTGGATGATTTTGTGTCAATCCGGAAAGAGTTCGATTTCCAAAATTAGTAGAATATGTTAAATGACTACGACAATCTATTTTTCTCGCTGTATCTGCATTATCAAATCTGCATTCTCTTTTAAATTATCGTTTCCTTATATGTGAAGGAAATCTAGGGTTACTAAGATCAGATGTGTTTTTCAGATGATCCTTTTGTTTCTTTCTATTTGTTTTGTTGTTAACCATTTTGTTAGTAATCGCGAAGATTGACCGCCCAAACAATTTCCAGTATGGTAACTTTCGTAAACGTAACTGGTGAAACGTGGGAGTGTACTACACTCCTCTGCCTACTCCTTCGGGGATTACAGGTGTGATGTTACGTATGGTAACTTTTACATATTGATATAAATGTACATATGCAATATTATAATATTTTTGCAATCGACATTTTTTTAAACTATCTTGGTTATTTTTGTCTCAGCCGATGAATCTCATCATGTCTTTTTCAATGTTGACTTTTGATCATAATAATAAATGTTGACTTTTTCAATGTTGACTATTAATCGACATGACCTTCATTGAGTGTATGTATATACCTTATAACGAATAAAAGAATTTGAATTTGAAATCAATGTTGGACTTTTCTTTAAATTGTTGTAAGCAAAATTAATTCAATGAAAACACCCTGCGCTTGGCTGCGATTACGAAGGACATTCGATCTGCAGATTATATGATAACGTAAGAAATATTCGTTCTCAGATAATATCTTACGTTATGCACGTATGTTGCTTGCATGGATAGTGACAACAAAATGTTTATCGTGTTCTTTGTTTTCATTTTTTTCTGCTTTTTGAGTGTCGTATTCAGCATGAAGAACGTGAGTCCAAAAACAATTATTTAATGCATTCAGATTGTTATGTCTGCCTCATTGGTCGAATGTGTTCGTGTGTGTTTCTTCATGTATGTGTTATTCAACTATTACTGATTCATGAAAGGTGGCGAACGCTGTTCTTCTCAGGTTTTTTAGGCGCCAAGTACATTATAATGGTTATCCTAATCTGGTTTTTAAATATTCTGCCATTGACATAGTGACGAAGGTGTCACTGAACAAGCGTGATGGCGTCATCATTAACTTTGATAACATTCCTGCATTCTTAAGTGACGAATTATAAACTGAGGCTCTTAGAACTTTGTAAACGATACTTGGAGTAACTTCATTTAACTTCTCTTGTTCTACATTTATGTTTAATACGCAGTCGTCAATGTCGCACCTACTTTCCCATATTTGGACTTGTTTACTTTTAAATTTGCGTCATATAAAATCTGAGTTGATATTTTAATATATAGTTAAGCCCGTAGCTCGGACTTGTGGAAGAACAGCAGATGAAAGAGGGACAATACAGATAAACAATAGGAATATTGACGGATGCAGGTGCCGGGGGTAACTTACCTACAGATGTATTGACTAAATAGATAGG
>DWFV01000593.1:0-13571 GCA_018246775.1 Parelbella machaon machaon
TGTGCCCGGTGTTTGGTAATAGGCTCACCACCTATTCTATGGGACTTAAACGTAACTGGTGAAACGTGGGAGTGTAGTAAACTTCTCTGCCTACCCCTTCGGGGATTACAGGCATGACGTTACGTTCAATATACAGTGCAATTCTTTTGTGAATTACTTTGAAAATAATTGATGTTACCATACTGACCTACATGCATGTATAAAAAATCAATGTGTCCCGTTTATCTGATTCAATATTTCCAGTGGAAACTCGCACTAACTATAGAACAGTCCATTTCGTTTTGAATAAATTAGTTTTTTTCCTTCAAATATCCAATAAACAATTTTCTATACCTACAGCACATTGGTTACGTATCAATTATAAAAGTTAGCTTTTAGTTTTTGACCATTTTATAATCATGACACAAAATGGGCACGTGTAAGAAAACAGATCAAAAATATTTTAATAGTGTAAGTATGATATTTTAATGAAAGAGAAAAAAGCGTGTCAAGTCTGGCACAGATATTTTAGATTGTCATTTTCATTTAATTGACTAACGATGTATGTAATCATACGTATGTAATCATAGGTCGTATTAATCAATCAATGGTCAGAAAGATGACCATTTACTGACAAGTAATTAATACTATGTATATTTCGATGACAAATCTTTCATAGTTAGCTTAAATATTGCTCTTTAATGTAACAAACGCTTATAGGCCTCCATAAGTAACATTAATAAGCAATTGAAGAGAAAAAAAACAACTTTAATTGACTAGCTAGTCGTTTAATGCGTAGAAAAAATTGACTAAGGGAAACTATAGTTATTAATATAGTTACAATATGTTTGTATATTACTCGCAGTGCCAACAATATGTGGGTGATGATTAGTAGGAAATCCCTGTTTCAGGGATTTTTGAAAACTGATTAGAATTATTGTAGGTATTTTCATAAAATGTAAGCGAACAGTTATAATTCTGTTAAATATGAATCTCAACTACCAGATAAGAAAAGTACTGTTATTTTAAAATTAGCAACAAATTCGTCTTCCTGTTGAGCAGAACAACCGATTAATAATGTGTAAACATTTTAAAATATGTTCGGGTGAAAATAAAATATTTAAATTTTGCAAAGAAATATCTCGAATTTCAAAATTCCAGCGGACGTCCAGTCTCAAATATACATTAAAAAAGTTTCTTATCCATACGAAAGCTCCAAGTGCAGTCACCAACCACCAACCTCTGTACCATTCCAATGAATAATTTTCCATTAATTACCAATTCCTTTTGAGCTGGAATAATGTTTCTTTAGAACTCTATTGTTTTATTTTATGTTACAACAAGACTTTTGTATAGACAATGAGATTTCAGAGCATTTACGTCGATATTGCAGTGGACATACCTATATATTATGTCACTGCGAATTTCCGAAGCGCAGTGTGTCTTAAAAGAGGTCATAACAATTTCAGTGTCTGTAATATTAAGGTTATATTGAGGTTAATTTTGACCACTGAACAGTATACAATACATTGTTTTCTTCTAAAATCTCTTATTTCAGACTACTAATCCAACACGTGAACATTATTAATTATGATAATTTGAATTTAAAACAGGTTAGATTATTTTTTTTCTATTGCTAACATCGCCTTCGTATCTACGTATATCTTAAGATACACTGTGCTTCGGAAACACGAAGTGACACTGAATACTGCGTGTATTTTTCGGGACATCCAAAACATGTATGCGTGGAAGACAGCCACAAATCTCACCACTAACCAATGTCACCTTTCGTTGCTTAAAGTGACATTGTAGTAACTTAGAACGTCTCGTATTTAACGTTATATTGCGCTAACGTTTTTTATATATGTATCAGCATCATCAGCCCGGTTTCATCCACTGCTGGACGTAGGCCTCTGCATTGCACGCCATTGAGCTTCTCCAGCTCTTAGCATATGTTGTAGAATACATACTAACATATACGTGTGTGTTTGTGTGTGTTTGTGTGTGTGTGTATATTTATTGTATATAACACAGTGAACGGTGTTGAACTCAACGCACACCGCAGATAGTGTATCATGGTTTCCATGTACAGATAACGCACTGCTTCATAGAACCGTGGCGAAACAGTGGGCCAGTGTGACACAACTTTACAAACAAACCGACGCGCCGACTTGAGTCAATTTGTAGCAACTACAGAGTACTTTCTTGGCTGTTTTAACCAAATATGTGGAGTATCCGAAAGGTGTGCTAAGCCGGCGTTCGTGTGTCGAGCGATGAGTGTAGAAGAGACACGTCAGGCTTCGAAGGATAGAGACATTCAGCACTCGATGCTCTCTGCCTAGTCTGTCAATTATCTGGCGCGATGATATAATAGTAATAGTTATATATATACCTTCCGTAGCGTTACAATATAACTGCGGTGGCTGAAAAAGTTATTCCGAGATAACGAGTTATCAATAATATCAAACGTTAAACTTTATCGAGTCATGTCGTTAAATATTTCATGTCACGGTACCGGAAAGACAATATGCTAAAAGTTTGTGTTTTCTCTGTAACTCCGCGCAATGGCGCCGCAACACCTGACATTTGATTCCGGTTATGACAAAAATACGAATTTTGTAAAGCCTGAAACATCCTGCTGGATCTCTCTCTTATATTCAGATAGCTCTTCTATTCCAAATTGTGGTGATAACGTTCTTATTTTAGTCTGAGACGTAACATAACGGATGTAATTTCCGAAGGGGTAGGCAAAGGAATGTAGTACATTCCCCCATGTCTCACCAGTTACGTTTTACGTCCCGTGGAATAGGCGGTGAGCGTATTGCCATATACGGGATTTTTGTCAAATTTCATTAAATTGTCTTAAAACTACCCGTAAATCAGAAAGCCATGGAATAGAGTTCCCAATGTTGTTCGGATACATCCCTTAGTTTTATGTAAATATACATTTAATGGTTTTTTATTTCGTTCTTCATACATTATTGTTTTTGTAAGCAGTACAATATTGTCTTAAATTAAAACTTTCTTTTATATTAATACTGGCTTAATGTTTTAAGTACGTATCCAAGCGTAGGTAATCCATTGTAGGTAATCTAAAATCACACGATAAGAATTTCTCAATTATCATCCTAACCGTTCATAAACCATTGGAAAGATAGAATGAATTAATAATGACATCTTTTAAAACTAACTTCATTACTAAAATAACATTTTATAAAAAACAAAAAAGTCATCGTGACATGTGATAGGCATTCCCAAACTCAGTTTTGGAGAACTAAACATTAAAAAAAATTTGAAAAAAAAAAAAAAAAAAACTATTATTGGTAGCAAAGAACATTATTAAATATTATTTATAAAATCATTTACTATCCAGCCAGTCCACTACTTAACACAAGTCGCTATGACAACAGCACAGCGAAGAAACACAAATGGTCATCGCATTTTGTGAGGGGAACGAGCCTACTGTGCTCCCGTCTCGCTCTACCCCGTTGAAACTGAAGGTGACAGCAACAATGGATTGTTTAATGCAATAAAAGGTGACCTATTTTCTAGCCACGTGGCTCGGAGTCATTTCCCCTCTATTTTTTCTTTCATTCTTTAGAACGTATTGGAAACTCAATGGAATGTTATTTTGAAATTGTTCTCAATAATAACACGGCGGCTGAATTGTACGCGGTATTAGCAGTGTATCAAGTGGAAAGCTGATTTGTATACAGTTTTGTAGTTAATTGGATTACGTCTAATTATGTCAGTAGTTTATTGACTTTTTCATGTAAGTTGGCGTCCACGGTTTATATCCATACTATTGATAGGTTTAAATAAGGTATGAGTGAGTTTCAATGCTTTTAATATCGTTGTTATAATGTCACGCCAGGTCACTTTATGGCTGGGCAGAGAGTACCAAGTGACAAATAATTTCTATCCTTAAAGAGGTGACTTGCTTCTTCTACATCTTACTGAATGTAGACTTCTGACTCCAAAAACCGACATATGTATGACTTATTTCCTTTAGATAGGAGACTCGTGTTCTTACTCGGCTCCTGCGACCACCTATATACGTGCTCGGAATACAAAAAAGCTATATACGTATATGACTTATCATAACCCCTCTCGCTCTCAGAGAAGACCTGTATCCAACAGTAGAATGATAGACGGGTAGATGGCAATATCTATAACATCTATATTCGGACAAGGTCATACACGGCCCTCCTAAATTATAACGTTCCGATCCTGTGTTAATTGGAAAGCAAAAATAAGTATATGTACATCCATTTTCAAAAACAATTATGTTTTTTTATTTTGTATAACTGTTGAAACGTTGGATTGTACTACACTCCTTTGCTTACCCCTTCTGGGATTACGGGCGTGATGTTACTTTTTTTTCATAATTGTATAATTGTAGAATAATTATATACCCAATAATGTTTAACGATTAACTTAAAAGTAATTTTTATGACTAATTACAAAACTTATTTTTTCGGAGTAACAGTCGTATCACTTCCGTTTTAAATATATATTCTAAATTAGCCTTTTAAGTGTTTAGTGTAAAATATCTGAGTCCAGAAAATCACTAACATTATGTATACAAACAAATTATCTATACAAATATATCGTGCCCTCCCATCCGTAGGTATAATCCCGTCTTCCAACAGTGGAATGATAAAAAGGGTATTAAAAAATTATGTATATGTATACACATATATTTGAAATGTTATATTTAGACATGATTTATACAATACTAGCAGTTACACGCGGCTCTACACAGCATACATTGTCATTTTCCCACCGCGGCCCACCATCAGGGCGTGCGCCTTTCGCAGTGATGGAACGTAACTGAAACCATTGTATTTAAGTATACGTGCATTCTATTAAAAAATATATTATATATACATGTTGTCTGTTTGAAGATCAGGTCAGTTAAAGAAGTATTTCATTCACTACAAAATCCCAATTACCTACATATTATATGTAGGTACTTGCTTCCGAAACCGACGACCGTGTATGAAGTGAGAGCTGAATGTAGAGGAACTATAGCTCTATAAGAATAGAGATTTGGCACTCGGTGCTCACTGCCTACCCCTTAAGGAACCTGGCTTTATATAATAATAATAATAATAAATAATATACACATGCATATAAAATATTCAGGGCAATGTCCTTCCTGCAAATCTGTGCGCCCCCAAAACGCTAGCCAATCTCACCTCTCCACAAATGTGACCTATCGACCGACAAGGTTGGGGTCACAAGTTATATAATCCCTAAGCCATCGTGACCTCTTCTCTGACCCACATGTTGAAATTACGTTCCAAGTTTGAGGTTATGCGGACATTAATGGAAACCTGTGGAAACTTGTTTTTTTACTGTTTATATAAAAAAATCTATATTCATACACATTTATACGAATATAATTAGTTTACCGGCCGTCTAGTTACTATAGCACGGGCTATTCAGTTTGGAATCAAATGTCTGTGTGTGGTGTCTTGTATATATAATCTCTATATACAAATAAACGTTAACATAAGTATATATGTCATTTATACATAATAGTCATCGTAAGAGTAAATAATGAACGCAGACATAAAAACGCAGACATTCATGTGAATTTGAGGTTAATTAAATGTATTTATCACACCATACGATAACATAAACATGAATATGAATGTGAATGATCGACACCAAGTAATAATAATAATAGCTTTAACATAACCTCCATAATATACCTTAAACACTATTAAATTTCTGACGTTTTGGTCATAAATCCGTTGACTCTCCTAAAGAAGAGTTTGTAATTTTCATATACATATGTATATGTCTTCTTACACATTTTTAGCGCGAACACAGCAGCGTAAACATTGCTGTTAAGCAGCAGATATGTGTATATAACATTTTGTGCTGAGAAAGTCGAGTAAAAGACAACAAGAGTTCAACGCTAATTTCTCTAAATGTCTACAACGAGTAATGGTTTGTGAGTATTTTTCAGCTCTCCATTCATTGCAGAGGTCTAGACGATAGAAACATAAGTCCTAATCACCAACATTTTTCCTTAAATAGCTGAGTAATACATATATAACTTTGTTTTCTTAGTTATCAAATATTTATTGAGCTCCATGTGACCTCAAACTTGACTCGCATGTGGGTCAGAGGTCACGGCACGTTTTGGGCTAGCTCGAACCTCCTGACCTTGGGTCAGGTCACGGTAATGGATTTGTGACCTAGATTGTTCTCGGAAGTTCAGAAACGGCGTTAACCTACTGATTTGGTGACCTTGACTGGCAACACACAAATAATATTATCAACTAAATATATACATATATGTCTACAATTTGAGAAGTAAGCCGTGTCTGGCAGTTGTTGATAAAAGCCTTAACAACGATGATGTTGTTGATGATTCGGTTGCTTAGCAACAGTATTTCAGTCCCACCACCCGGGAAGGGTGTTGAATGTAAACAGACGACGCCTATTGCCGTACGATGATACTGAACTATATATTTTGTTAACACTGAACACTCCACGTGGGTACGTCGCGGCCTCGCTCGATGAGAACAGCGAAAGCGGTCCACTAGCGGCGATACAACAAAAATACGCATCAATTCACTCGTGCCGGTTGTAAGCGGCTATAAATATACACGTGGGACCTTTTGTGGGAAGCGGGAAGAGTTTAAATTCAAGAATTTCTCATTTAAACGCGCCACAATTCAAATGTGTATAGCAAACGAGAAAAGCGTACAGCAAACGAGAAAAAGAACAAAAAACAATTCGAACACGAGCTGAATAAATTTCGAAACGTTTAGTAAACATAATGCCGTCTGTTACAACGTCGCGTAACCAGACATTTCTAGATAGGTGCGGTTGCGTAACGCGACGCAAGCGTACGAGCCGTAGGCTGCCCGCACACCGGTATTCGTGCGGTGTAACTTATAAATAAATAATAACATTTGATTGCGTCGTTGGTCTAGTAGTTGCAAGCGCGACTACTGCTCGAGATGTACCAGGTTCAATCCTCGGGTCGGGTAAAGAATTATTAGGTTTTCCCAAGTCGATATACCCGATAGTGGTTTGCAGTCTGAAATTCAAAGGCCGTATAACATAACAGATGAAACGCGGGCGAAAATACGCTCCTCTGCCTAGGCCTTTGAGGAAATACAGCCGTCAATTATAATAACTTTCAACACGCCAACGGCCTTTAAGAAGGACGCAAAACACTAAGCATTAAATATCTATTCTCAAACACCTGACGTGTTTGTTCAATGTTCATCACTTTCTCCACACACGCACGCTGCTTTCGGAAACTTCAGACATCGCCATCAGCCAGTATCTAAAAAACTAACTGTTAGGTACTAACCATTAAGTCCTCTAAGCCTGGCAAGTAAGATCTGCACCTATTTCAGCCGCGCAGTGCTGTCTGCCGCCACGATCTGACTCGGTAGTCGCAGTCGGCACACACGCCACACATTCCAATAAAGTACCAACGCGCTTGTACCTGGTGACAGAATATCAGTCGCGTTTGGCATTTATGGCTTGTGACCAGCGGTTTGATCGTTTGCTAATAGTTCGCCAATAGAGCTCCTGTTTGTCTATGGGCTTTTAATACATTTTTAGTCATATATATGTATGTCTATAGTTTATATATTTCTATAATGTACCTCCTAGCGGTTTCTTGCTTTACGGTGTTGGTTATATTACAATTTAATCTGCGATTATATTCAGTTTATATTAGACTGCCTCGTTAGTCGAGTGGTTGCAAGCGCGACTGCTGGTCGGCAGGTCCTGGTTTCCAGTCCCGGGTAGGGTACTATTGGATTTTTCTAATTTCAAATTTCTAGTGGTAACTCGGAGTCTGGATTTGTGCCCGGTGTATGACAATAAGCTCACCACCTATTCCATGGGATGTAAACGTCACTGGTGAAACGTGGGAGTGTACTACACTCCTCTGCCTACCCCTTCCGGGATTACAGGCGTGATGTTACGTTTTCATATTCAGTGATTTTGAGCATTCGTAGTTAGTGATAAGCTGTTTAATTTGACTGAATCATATTCTTTTACTTGTGAATAAATTATCATATCGCCTTCTGTTGTAGATATTTGTACATATTACGAAACGGTGTAAAGGTCGTCCGTTTTAAGGTACACAGCATTACGTAATACTGTAATTGAGGATGAAGGGTCCTTTTGTCCAAGGTCTGTCCTTGGATCTTGTTGGGGTAAGAAGGAGCAAAGATTTCATTGAATTAACCGTAAAGTGAATTTAAAACGCTTTAAATTCACACGTAATGTTGATGTTGAAAAAACTAATATTACGTGAAGAATATTCATTGGATAATTCATTATTCTGAGCTCATAATGGATTGTAATGTAATGTAACGTTTTAAATGTAATCGGATAGGTGTTTTAACGTTATATCTAACTGGCGCAGTGAAATTACTGCAATGATTTATCTGTGCTCCATATGGTTTAGAATATATGAGATTGTCCAGTCGTATTGCAGTGGTTATTAATGAAAAATTTATTGCTTGTGTTGGAATAAAATAGTAATTTGACTTTAAATATCATAAAGTCTACTGACGCATGAAATTAGATTTTGAGATAATTTTAACTTCTTCAGAGTGAATGACACGCGTACTTTAGATTTTAAATTGGGTTTATTTTAAGCGTAAAACATTATAACGCTAAGTACATCTTCTGCCATCTATCGTGTAGTAGTAGAATTAAAAAAAATATTTTTGCTTTTGTAAAAGGTTTTGTTACCTAACAGTTTTGTCTTGTTTTATTTAACGGCATTTTCAGCACTGTTCTTTCATTATATGTTAACACTCTAACTTATTTGGTTTGTATTACATATGTATAAAACATCAGCGTTCTTAAGTCTTAGTTTTTCTTTTCCCGCTAGATGGCGATGTACCGCTTCCAATACTGTGCCAGCGACCTGACTGACGCATTATGTCATTTTTTATTGACGTATAAGCCTCTTTTTCTATTGCTAGCGATGGCATAGAGAGATTCGATGGCGTCGAAGCCTATCGCATATTTTGTATTAATAATTACAATTAATATTTACTTTCGAATTATTTAATAGTTTTATAACAACCTTCCCCACAAAAATGATTATTTTTTGTTAAAATAATTAACTTTTACATAAAGTTGATAAAAATTATTATTGTTGGAAGAGAAACCAAAATGGGGATAAAACCAATATTAACTGTTATTCGTAACAATCTAACTGTCTCAAGTAATAAACCTAACCTTTTATCATCACGCCAAACATTGAAGCAAAGTTACCTACCTTGAAAACTATTAAATAAACCATTCTATACTTATATGTCGCGTTACCAGTGTTATATTAATCTCTTGTCGTGGGCAGTATATCCAGTACCTTACCTGCATACTTCGCTAATCGTACAACGACCTATCGTATTGTTTTTCCTCTCATGTAATTGCTTATTAACACTTCTTGACTTATAATGTAGTTTTTATACTTTTACGTTTACTTCTGCGTCCGATAGATGGCGTTAGTAGGTACGCAAGTTATTGATGCAAAATTACATGAAATATATTTACAGATATTATAATATTAAATGTTAAAACTTATTAATAAAGACAAGTTGTTCTCATAAATATTTATTTATGATAGAACAATATATTACATTAATGATATTATTTGCCATAGGCAACGACGTCATTACAGTTTATTAAATAAAAACAAATAAGTGAACGAGATCTGTAATTAAGTGATACTCCAATAAATCATCTCAAATTCTTCTTACATCTGAACATGTCCTTCGAAAATGTAAATCGTAAACACAAGTATTTATTTTAAACTATTTATTTGACCACGTTATTTTTTATTGTTAGTCACAGAAGTTATTATTACAGCCTGTATCACAGTATATTCTACACAACCTCAAAATTGGAACGTTAGAATCCAAATAATGCTGCCTAACAGCACAATGCTGATTCAACGACATAAATATAATAATATGTACATGTTTTTCGCTACAACTACTCAGTACAGATAAGCATCTTGTAATTTATGCTTAGCTTGAGTTACAGCTTCGTGTGATTGCAATTATATATACAGGTTGATGTATTATTGAGGTGATTACGTGTAGGTTAGGGTTGCTTCTCATGTATAACCCACATAAAATTATAGTACTTTATTTATAGTACCTGTGCCTGTGTGACGAGAGTGATGAATGTAGACGAAGCACGTCATGTCTAAAAGTACAGAGATATTTGGCACTCGGTGCTCTCTGTCTGCCGTGTAAGAAATCTGGCGTGATGATAAAATAATAATATTGATATTAATTGTAAAAGTTGGGTAGATCATATCCATAACTCCGACTGGAGTCCTGAACATCGGTCCAGTTCATAATGCTATGTACATTGGAACAGAATAAGGGTTAAATAAATACATAAATTTTTAAAATATTCTTCCCCATACATGGAACAGTACAGAATAAAAATATTAGTTAGTTCTTGGAGTTTTTCGAGAGTATTGAATACTGCCTAGTTTGCAGCACCCTGTACTCGTAAACCAGCGTCCGACAATCGATCAATAACAATTGTACGGCGCAACAAAAAAATGTGGCTGCCTTCAATTAATCACTGGCGATATTAATATTTAACAGCGAGCTCTCATTCAAATTCATTAAAGTGACGCGCCGTTCACGAAAACAGATGACAAATAGAATTGAGGTGACCAATTATTTGTAGAATAAAAATATTGAGATAAATTACAAAATCAAAAGTATTATGAGCGTACCTTTCCAATAGCAGAAATATTTACCCTTGGAAGTGTTACCCATCAACTCTTGTGTCGTGCCTCGTTTGACTCGTGACCCCTCTCAAAATTAAAAAAATGCTGATATAAGGTCTTACACAATTTTTTATATTAAAATCCGGTAATGTAAAATCATCTTTACATTTATTTCATTGAAATTAAAGTTACAACATTGAAATGTATCTTAGATTTTGCGTCAAAATATTAGTTCCGGTGCAAGTGAATCACATCACGTTTTCTAACATATCGTCTCGAATACATTAGTGTTATTACTCATATTGGTTGTTTGCTCACGTGCAAACAAAAATTATCTGCATATAACACATTACAAAGAAAACGATTACACTTATAAAGCGTTTTCCAATACAAAAAAAAGAAAAACATGCGTCATAACTTCATAATGAAAGATAAGAACAGACGCACGGGGTCGTTCAACTGAGTTTGGCAATAGAATGAACTTTAGTACCCACTACTTGAGAACAGATGGCGCTAGTAAAAATATCAGTTATAATAAATTATTTTGGGGCATTTTTATGACTTGTTTTTTGTTATAATAATTGGTATTAAATATTGTGTTATTTTGAAATTAATATGATAGATATATGAAAATTAAAAAAAAATTGCTACGAAGCATTATAATAATTATTTATCCTTATTTTCGTTAGGAGTTGTTAACGTTGGTATTTCTATGAATGTGTAATTCCATATATTTAAAGTAGGGCACAAATTGCCAACTCAGTATAAACGTAATCTAATTATATATGCGTAAAGTAAACGAATATTTCCTCATAAGTATTTTACTATTAATATTCGTCACGATAGAATCAATGCAGACTATAATATTCTGCAAAAAGAAAAGAAAACGTGTATTTTATGATTAGCCGTCTAGAATGTGTGGTAGGGCATTAAAATTATCGATTAAGATTTAGTTAGACACTGGTTTAAAAATATTCCTTTAAAACTATTTCTCCAAGTACCTACTGCAATGGTAGCTACTGCAATCATCCTTAAAGATAACACTGATCAATTTTACGTTCGTTGCTAATAAAAATTTCGAAATTGCCGACATCCAAAATGTTGATGATTACAAAACGAACTACGTAAAATTACATCTACTAATGTAAATAAAACACAACGTATTAATTTCCCATGTGCAAGCTAATGAAAAATAAATTTCTGAGCCATCATGATGCATTAACAAACGCCGAGTTACTCAGCGTCTCAAATATTACGTTGTAAAAATAAAAATGAACGCCGCGGCCGAAAGCAAACGTAGGTTTCAATTAAATTATTGTTATGTCCGTACAGTTACCTCCAAAAATAGACAATTACGTATAATAATCACTTCAGCGTACAGTTCGTTAACCTTTTATTTGACCTTTAGTTCCGCTATTGGATAAGAGATGGCGCGCTCGGAACATGGGTTTGTGTCTAGGTGTCAATGGAGTGCGTTGATCCTTCGCCGGCTGTTGTACCCAGTATTGATCAAGTGTTATGATACAGATAAAAAAATATGGCGAACGAGATGAAAGTGTCATATTTGATACCTTCCTTTTGCCGCGAGAAATTCGATCGTATCATAAATTTCGCGCACCAAAAGTGAATCTTGCATTTGTTTATAAATCGGACGGCCATGATAATAAAATTAATCTCCTTTAGTCGTGACGGCCGCCCACACTGCTATATTCATATTAGGCCTACACAACACCAATTTAAACAACCACACCTACACCACGAATGAAAGTAACATGTTACTCCAAAAATATAATCTTTCATTCAAAATATATTCTTAACCACACATTTTTAAATTATTATTACAAAACTTTAAAATGAACTCAACAAGAGCACTTTTATGAGCCGCGTTTTACTTCAAAAAATACCTTTACCGAAAACACGTTTCAAACAAAACTTAGATATGATTTAAAAATATATATTAATGACGCTTCTGAAGTACGACTTGACATTTGTAGGAAACTAAATACTTTTTAATATAATTTCGACTTCACTACCTTTTGTCGGTGTCAATGAGCTTAAGTGACCGCTCAGTACCAGAACTTCTCGTTCGTTGCAGTATAATATGTCATTGGGTGCGTTTATAGAGTCCACCGGTTACCAGTTTGTACATACATACACTTGTACAATTCGACTTCTGTATTGTAAGACTTATGAACTATACAGAGAACATCGAGCGCCAAATACTTCTGTCCTTAGACTTATTCATCTACCTATACAATTTTACTTCTAAGGTTGTCTTTTACATCTTAGGGATACCTTGTCATAATGTTGGCTTGTTTTTTTAGTTCTTCTGTTATTTACACAGTAAGAACTGTGTTTCAAAGAATGTGGAGAGGTATTTTTCTTTACGTTAGATATCTATAACTATAATTTTCTCTATAATACCCTAACGTCCGGGGGTAGGTACAAAGTACAAAGCACTGAGTGCCAATCGTCGTATATTTACGGATGTATATTATAAGTTACCATGAAATGAAAACTTTTCTATTTAAAATTGAAATACTAGTAGAAATATGGCATTTTACAATATTCATAAAATAAATATCCAACATTATGTTAGTGTGTATAAAACACTATCGCAAACATCACCACACACATATCGCGCATATATAATGTGGTAGGCAGATTTAAATGTGGGTTAGTGAGCCGTTTAACCCGGAAATCTGTGAACTAATAAAATGAACGCCAACGGACGAATTAGCGTCGCTTTACGACCACTAAAGCCAAGACCTACCTCGTAAACCGTCTAGTGCACACGTCAGGGCCTGTTTTATACCTCCGCTCGAAACTAGAGTTGGGT